>CM046432.1:57468967-57594729 GCA_025506505.1 Flaveria sonorensis
ATATCTGATCGGTGTCGAAGACCCGATCAAATAAGAAAAGAATTTGCTTGTTTTATGATTCCTAAATACCTTAACTAGTTAGGGTAAATAGGGTGTCGATCCACGAGGAGTCCGTGGATGGTGTCACGCGTAACTGATTCAAAATTTACTTACTTACTATTGTCACTAAACTGTAAATTAGAACTAAATGAAATTACCAATAAAAATAATCACTTTATGAAGCAAGACGAACTTGGACTGGTTGAAAACTATTGCGATGAAAAGGGATCACACCCGGGTTTCAGGAATGTAAATGAATATATAGCTAATGTTTTACCCAATCTTGAAGTTACATAGACATAACTTGCTTATCACGTATGTTGAAAAGTAATTGCGAACTTGATATCCGATTATGTAAATTAACTAGTAAACTAACTAATGCCACAATCTAGAAACTTAATTGCAATCACCAATTAATGAAGATAACCTAATTACTACTCAATGGTTAACAATGTAAAACTGATAACTTGATAAGTAATAATCAAATCAACTAACACGAATCTTTAATCAACACATCGTTCAAAACCATAAACGAATAAAAGTTGTTAAACAATCAAAGTTTATGTCTTGACTAGGTAAACACATACGCATGCATAATCCAATCACAAACCGTCCACCCAGGGATGATCACGGGTGGTTTAGCCTTGCATCTTCATCATAATCGCTTCAATCTTGTCTTTTGCATACGAATCCTCGATCACTTGATGATTAGAGAGGGTTTTAATGACTCAAAAATGCTCCAAGATTCGTTCTTGGGTTGGGGGCAGTATTTTTCGAAACCCTAATGTTAGGTTTAAATAGGTTTTGAAATTTGAAACAACCCCCAAAATATCGCCTTAGACCGTAACTTACGGCCTATAGACCGTAGGTTACGGCCTACCTTCAACCAGACGGCCAAACTTCTGTCTTACGGGGTTCACAGACGGTGTTGATACAGGGCCGTAAGTTACGGCCTCAGGCCGTAGCTTACGGCCTCCCTGCCACTTGCACAGTTTTCTTATTTTCAGCACCTTTCAACCCGTAGTCTTAGTATCCTTTGTATCCTACTCAAATAATGTCCGTTAAGCTTCATTTATCCTACATTTCAAACACGCAACAAAGTAATTGTTCGACTATAAAATATATTAAAAATGCAATATTAACTATACTAAGTGCATGCATATTAACCAATCATCACATCCCCACACTTACCCTTTTGTTTGCCCTCAAACAACTCTCTTGTACACTTTAACACTAATTACTCAAATGCATCAATAATCTCTTAACCTTGTGTGAGTTAAGATCCCAAGGCATACCTGGCTCTAATGTTTATATTATTCAAGATTGACAACCAACAAGTAGCCGCTTGTTTGAAATCTTAGGATTACCTAACCAAGCATAACTTACCTTCGGTTTCCAACACACATGCATTCACCCTCTCACAATGATCACTCCTCTCGGGTTGATTTCTGGACTAGTGATTATATACTAGTATATCTGGAACACTCAAACCAGTAATGCACATTATTATCATAAGCTAGTATAACAATCACATCTCCATCAACTAACGCACTACAATACACAAATCAAGAGGTCTTTTACGGGTTGTACTATTAGGCTAGGGTTAAGGGTATGCAAAAGGATCTAACGTGGTAGATGGTGAATGAAATCCAATTCAAACATGCTAAATTTAAGAACTATTATAACTTGGATCACATTGACCCGAACACACTACAAGAATTCACACTATTTTTTTTTTTTTTTTGGTTTTTTTTTTTAAAACCTAGACATGTAACAAATTGGATTTCACCACGCGGCTTAATTAAAAAGGCTAAAGGTTTAATAGGGTTAATGATGTGGCTCATTCAAATGACACGTTGGGGCTCAAAGGGGCGTCTAAGGGGAAATGTTAGGGTAGGGGAGTCAAATGAAATGGTCTAAACAAAATGGCTATCCTAATGCCTCTATCACGTTTGTGCAAAGTAATGGTTCATGATCTCGACATGTATTAGTTACACGAGTTCTAAAATAGATGCACATTATGGTAAACCCTAAATATAATAAGAAAAGAGCAACTAGATATATCATGGAAAATGCTCAATTAGGCTCAAGTTCTCACGGAAACGAAGAAATGGGTTAAGGATGTGACACATGCATGTTGTCAACTCTAGTTCGTTATACTTAACAAGGCAATCCTACTTAATTTTATAGAAACTACCAATTGGGCATACCTTCCTGTCACTTATAGCTAACCATGCCAAGGGATCTCTACCTATACACAAGCAAGTGATATTTAGCGATTTACATTGAGAAATTAGGTTTGATGCACAATTATTATTTGTTTTTTTTTTTTTCAAATATTTTTTTTTTCAAAATATTTTCAACTTTTCTAAATTTTAAGATTTTAAACACCTCATCCCCACACTTGGACTACATTGTCCCCAATGTAGAATGAGTTTATTAGGACCTTAGTTCCCCCAAGTGCAAAGTTAAATCCCTTATAATTGTGTTATGCATACTGAGACTCGACATTAACTAAAATGCAAATTAACACATTCCCAAAACAACAAGTTTGTTACGCCACCAAGTACATAGAAGAAAACGACCAGTCCACATAACACACTAAAAACAAGAAGTGACAACTTAAACATCATAATAGCATAGTTCAGAGAAAAGCACGTGGACCTGATCTCATGTGATCAGAGAATGCAAGATCATCCATCATATGATGGTCGGGGTATGGCTGACCAAACATGCTCTCATACAAACTCCGCTGGATGCTCCTCATGTCATATGGGTCGGCTTGAGTAGAACTACCATGTGCTTGACCCATGTTAGTGTCATATGGCACCCATTCTGATGGAGTTGATTGAGGGTAATGGGGCATCTGATGGCTTTGCGCATATGGAACAAGATCAGGAGATCGCCAGTCAGTCGGGTGAGGCCTCTCGGTGTATGGCAGACCCTGCTGGAAGTCGTGATAATGTCGAATCTGTTCATGATATCTGAAGTCTTCATTCCGGTAGAGCTCTTGAGTATACATCATTGTTCGCCTGTTCCTCCGATTTTCTTCAATTTCCTGCGTTTGCCTGTCAAACATAATTTGCTCACAGTCAGTCCATCGATTAAAATTAGTGGGACGCGCTTGTGCTATTGCGTTCCCATCACTACGTTGATGAGGTCTCCAGTCCTCGCGAGGCACATCCTCCGCTGCCGCGGCTGTCGGCTCCACTCGTTCTTCTTCCTCAGCATCTTCTTTCAATACCTCCATGCATCGCCCACTTTTTCTGTCGGTCAACCGGTAAACACGTGCAGTCTCTTGATACAACCATTCTGTAGCTGCTAATGTATCTAGGCGGAATGGTACGTGCTTAAATTTCTGAGGTTTCACTCTGCGGGGCAACACATTAGCCCTTTTTAGCAATTTGGAGAGCAGTCGACAATGTGGAACAGACTTCCTATCAGCTTTTTCTCTGGTTTCCCACACATTCCACAAGATAAGATGACGGCTGATAGGACGGTGTTCCCGTCACAAGAGCATGCAAAATCATCACTTCATACAATCTGACTGACCCTTTATCACCTAGTCGGGGCATTACATTCTGGTTTAAAAATATCATAAGTAACTTGGGTAATGGTTTGAGATGTTGCCGACGTAGAGGCCATCTTGCTACATCTGTGCCTTGAGGCACAACAAACAGTTCTCTGATCATATCTCTCCACGTGTCTTCATTGGCTTTCTTACAAGCTAGTAATGCATCGGAGGGATACTCATATGGTTCATCATCTTCGGCCCCGTGTCGAAGTTGGCTATTCTACTCAAGTCTCAAATGATAATGTTACGGGTTTGCCATTGACCTTTCCTACTAACTCTATTGTCTCGGTGGTTGTTGCCTGGCTTCTTTTGAAGTGTTGACATCCACTCTATAATTGCATCCATGTAAATGTCATCGCTCCCATCATTGTTAAAAGTCATGTGTTCTTCCCATCCCAATCTTGTAAAGCAATCAGTAATCCCGAATTTGTCAAAATGATCTTGATTAATTTGCCTCTCACAGATCATGAGGGATTGAAGTGACCCTTTAATGTCCCTCATCTTCTTATGATACAGTAAAGGTTGAATTTCTTCTGCAAATGAGGATAAACGTCTACTTTTTCTCCACTTGGGTAATCCATCCTCATCATATTCTTCCTCATCTCCAGACTCTTCTTCTTCCTCCATATCAATGTCTTCTTCCTCAGTCCTAGGTGGATCCGATTCGGGAAACTTCCTCCTTTTAGTGCCTGATGTCGAAGCAACCGCTTTCCCTTTACCTTTTTGGTTATTACCTGCCATCGATCCTGCAATCAAACAATGATTAAGTTACTTATCAGTAATTAACGTGTATGATAGTTTATGATGTCGTTAGTGATAATCTTTTACATGCTTCTTTTACTTGTTGAAAAAGGAGTTTAAACCTTAAACAAAGATACCAATTCCATCAAAGAAAAGTGGCATATATCTTATTACTACTCATTGTGTTTGTAATCATCATAATTCTCAACATAACACATTCTTAGCAGCATGAACTAAGTGACCAACCTGGATACCATTTCACCCTTTGACTATAGACATTAACCATTCAAGGTTCTCCCATTATACACATAGAACATGCCAATTCGAAAGATCTAACAATAATAACACCTACAAGTAACCTTTAACCCAAAATCTTCCCCACACTTGAATCTTACTACCACATTGATATCAACCATTCGTTAATTTCTACAAATTAATGTAAAACCTGTGATATGTCCCAAGCAACCTAGTTGTACTAACATCATGTAATTCATGGTTTCAACAACGCAAAACATGCCATGTTCCCGATAAATTTACTCAATAATCATCATAAGTAAGTGAGTACCTTCAATGATAAGCGAAAATCAGTAAATAACATACCTTGTTGTTGTTAAAGTGATGTCTACAAAGAAAAATGCAACCTTGACAACAATGTCACCAAAACCCCCAAAACTCTCGAGTCCTCTTGTAACTAGATCTAACAAACGACCATGAATTGGAGAAAACTACACCATGGGTTGTGTTTGTCTCGAGAAATTAGCCCAGATGCATATGAATTTCATATGTTTTGATGAAGAATTGAAGAAGTTATGTGAGGGGGAAGAACTAGGGTTCTTGAGTGTTTTTGAGAAGGAAGGTGAAGATGGATGAGTAAAACTGAGATTTTGGTGGTGGATTGGAGTTAAAAACAAAAGGGTTTGTGGAAATTGGGATTGGGTCGGGTTTTTATGTAATAATGCGGTCAAGATGTGCCCAGCCTCGACAGGCCGTAAGTTACGGCCTAAGGCCGTAGCTTACGGTCTCTTGTGTTATGCTGAGACCGTTTGTGGTGACCGTAAGGCAGAAGCTTGGACCGTCCGCATTGGCATAGGCCGTAAGTTACGCCCCCCCCCTTTTTTTTTTTTTTTTGAAAAACTCATGAAAATATTTGAAAAACTAATTATCGTTCTTTTGTTATTTTAGTCGGCGAAAAACATTGCCACTCCCCCCACTAATTGTGCATTGCCCTCAATCGCACCTATATTTACCTGAAAATCTAAAGGCTTCCACCTGCTGATTAGTATGCATCCAAAGACTGAAACGCAAAACATACCAACTACACAAATACAAAGACACAATAATTGACGAATCTAAAATAAAATTCTAAAACTTACTTTCGTAGGAATCACGGTTGCATTTAGCATATGCAACAAGCCTTTTAACCTCTCGGTAGGCCCGAGCGGACGAGTTAAGTCTCGTGAGGGTTTCTAGTGAACATATCCACAAAGTTCTCCGAGTTGCCTCTCAGAAAGCGCTAAGTTTTAAGTCTTCAGCCAGACCGTACCTGATATACTAGTTTGTCGCATATGTTGGTGAATCCACAAGGAATTTCACCGAATCCATTTGTACCTTGTTGATGTCAGTCGCCTCCAAATATGGTTTCAATCTATGACCATTCACCACACGCCTTGTATGATCTTTCAGATCTTCAATTTCAATATCTCCAAAGTGGCCAACTCGTGTAACAATAAACGGGCCTGTCCATTTGCTTTTAAGTTTGCCTGGAAAGAATTTAAGTTTGGAATTGTACAGCCACACCTTCTGGTCTACTTCAAACAATTTCCTTCGGATTTTGGCATCGTGAACAGCTTTCATTCTGTCTTTATACACCGATGCACAATCAAATGCTTCGTTCCTTAATTCTTCCAATTCACACAGCTGCAACTTTCTCTCCTTACCTGCAGTTTCATAATCCATGTTGACAGCTTTCACTGCCCACAATGCACGGTGAGCTAACTCGACAGGTAAATGACAACCTTTCCATAAACCAAGCGATATGGTGTGGTTCCAATAGGTGTTTTGAAAGCGGTTCGGTATGCCCATAAAGCATCATTTAAACGTAAAGACCAATCCTTTCGGTCGGTTCTTACCGTCTTTTGCAAAATCTCTTTAATTTGCCTATTCGAAACCTCAACCTGACCACTTGTTTGTGGGTGGTATGGTGTTGCGACTCGATGATTTACACCATACCGTTTGAGCAACTTTCCAAAGTTAAAGTTTTTAAAATGAGACCCCCCATCACTTATGATCACACGAGGGATGCCAAATCTTGAGAAAATATTGGTTTGTACAAATTTGCAAACAACAGTATGGTCGTTTGTTTTAGTAGCAATGGCCTCAATCCACTTAGACACGTAATCCACTGCTACTAAAATATAATAATTGCCATGTGAATTCGGGAGTGGTCCCATGAAATCAATCCCCCAAACGTCAAAAATGTCAACTACAAGGATTGGTTTCATGGGCATCTCATCCCGTTTGGAGATACTACCAAGTTGCTGGCATCTTAAACATTGTTTAGCATAAATTGAAGCATCTTTAAAAATTGTGGGCCAGAATAACCCGCAAGATAGAATCTTATGCCCGGTCTTGTGACCACTAAAATGTCCTCCACATGCAGACGAATGGGTTAGTGTCAACACTTTTTGCACTTCCTCTTCTGGCACACATCTTCTGATAATCTGATCAGCACCAACTTTAAAAAGGTCCGGTTCATCCCAAATGTAATGCTTTGCTTGAGCTAGAAATTGTTGTCTTTTCCTCTTTGACCAATGATCTGGAACTATACCTGCAGCTAAATAATTAACTATGTTAGCAAACCAAGGTAAAGTGGAGATTGTTAATAGTTGCTCATCAGGAAATGTTTCGTTTATCGCTTTAGTATCATCCGCTTCCATAACAATTCTGGATAGATGATCAGCCACAACATTCTCACACCCCTTCTTATCGCGTATCTCCAAATCAAACTCTTGTAATAGCAAGACCCATCGAATCAACCTTGGCTTGGCATCCTTCTTCTCCATCAAATACTTCACTGCACTATGGTCTGAATATATAATGACTTTGCTTCCCCAAATATACGACCTGAACTTATCAAGAGCATATACCACTGCAAGCAATTCTTTTTCAGTAGTCGTGTAATTAATTGAGCACCATCTAATGTCTTACTAGCATAATAAATTGCCACGGTTTCTTGTCTACCCGTTGCCCCAATACAGCCCCGATTGCGAAATCACTAGCATCACACATAATTTCAAATGGTAATGACCAATTTGGTGCTTGCAGAATCGGGGCTTCAACCAATTTTTCTTTAAGTGTTGTAAAAGCTTTTAAACATTCTTCATCAAAAACAAAGGGCACATCTTTTATTAGCAAATTACATAACGGTTTGGTGATTGTGCTAAATCCCTTTATAAATCTCCTATAAAATCCCGCATGACCCAAGAATGAACGTATGCCTTTGACATTCGTGGGGGGAGGTAAAGTTGAAATTACTTTGATTTTTGCATGATCAACCTCTATCCCACGTTTAGAAATGACATGTCCTAGAACAATACCCTCTTGAACCATAAAATGACTTTTTTCCCAACTTAAAACCAAATTTGTTTCGACACATCGCTTCAATACTTTGGTTAATTGTATGAGACAACTGTCAAATGATGGACCAAATATTGAAAAGTCATCCATGAAAATCTCCAAAGACTCCCCAACCATATCTGAAAAGATACTCATCATACACCTTTGAAAGGTGGCTGGGGCGTTACAAAGTCCAAATGGCATTCGCCTAAACGCGAAAGTACCATATGGACACGTAAACGTTGTCTTTTGTTGATCATCAGGATGAATGGCAATTTGATTATACCCTGAGTAACCATCTAAAAAGCAATAAAACTTCTGACCTAGCTTCTCAACTATTTGATCTATGAAAGGGAGCGGGAAGTGATCTTTAGAGGTAGCCGCATTTAACTTTCTATAATCAATGCATACCCGCCACCCGGTAACGGGTCTGGTAGCAACATGCTCACCTTGTGCATCTTTTACAATTTGGATGCCCGATTTCTTGGGCACCGTCTGTGTCGGACTTACCCATGTGCTATCGGAAATAGGGTAAATGATTCCGGCATCTAACCATTTTAATACCTCTTTCTTGACAACTTCCCTCATGTTGGGATTGAGCCTTCTTTGTGTGTCACGTGCGGGTTTTGCATCTGCATCAGTAATAATTTTATGCATAACAATTGATGGACTAATACCTTTCAAATCCGCTATGGTCCATCCAATTGCCGCCTTGTGCTCTTCTAATACCTTCAACAGTGCTTCCTCTTGATCATTCTCTAAATCTGATGCGATTATCACGGTAATGTTTGGTCTTTTCCGAGGAATGCATACTTTAGATGCTTTGGCAACTCCTTGAGTTCCATAATTGGGAAACTTTCTAACGATGGCTTCAGCTTTGAGTCAATTTTCTCGGGTAGAGGCTCCACTTGATGAGTCCATGGTGGTCTACCTTCTTGAATTGCCAATACCTCCAGTTGCTTTTCTTCTTCCTCCAACTGTTGCACAAATTCAGCGTCTTCCCTGTCACATAAAACACATGTCTCCTTGGTGCTATCCTCATTTTTATGAGGATCACACCCGTCAATAATGTCCGCCATAAAGCATTCATTACCAACGGAGAATTAGATGCATTTTCATAAACATTGACTCTTAACTTACGGTTTCCAAATGTCATGTCGACTGTTCCATTTCTACAATTAATTTGAGCATTTGCGGTTGCTAAGAACGGTCGGCCAAGAATGACGTTAGATTGTTTGTTATTATCAATAGCCGCATAATCAAGAACCAAGAAATCCACAGGATAGTAAAAATCTTCCACCTTTACAATTACATCGGTTACTATTCCACGGGGAGTTTAAGAGTAAGATCAGCCAAAACCACGGTGGTTTCGGCTTTTTGAAGTGGACCAAAGTCATATTGGTCATATAAACTCCCTGGTAGGATACTAACACTGGCTCCGAGATCCAACAATGCCCTAGCCATTTTAAAGTCACCCACTTGAATGGGAATAACCGGCGCTCCTGGATCCCGAAGCTTTGGTGGAAGGGCACCTGATAGAATGGCACTCACATTTGCGGGCACATCAAGTTTCTTAGGAAACTTATGGTTTCTTTTCTGAGTGCACATATCTTTCAAGTACTTTGCATAAGCAGGAACCTGTTTAATTGCATCTAAAAGAGGTAGATTGATTTTAACTTGTTTGAAAACTTCCCATATTTCTTCTTGTTGTGGGCCTCTTTTATTGATAGATGAAGCTTTCACCGGATCAATTAAAGCTGCTGGATAAGGAATGGTATTAGCCTCCACACCTTTATCCTTGTTTTCCTTTAGTTCATCATTTAAAACCAGTTTAGTGTTTTCTGAAAAAGTTACTTTCTTTAATGGTTTAGACACAACAGTTTCATGCTCATCATCACTATTTACACTTTCATCAACATCCTCCACCACTCCTTCTACAAAAGGTGGTGGAGGGATGACTTTGTTGTCATATACCTTACCATTACGTAGAGTACTTACCTGATTGACATGATGTTTCCCATTAGAGCTTTGATGCTGTGGGTTCACTGTTGTATCACTTGGTAATTTGCCCGGGTTCTTTCTAATTTGAGCAATATCTTGTGCAAGTTGTCCCACTTGTTTGTTCAATGCTTCATATGCTTTATCTCTTATTTCATTCTCCTTCTTATTTTCCTTCATCATGTTCATAAGTGCATCCAACTTTGAGTTTATAGAATCATCATTACTTAACGTTCCCGTTTGATTACCTTGGTAATTCTTAGATGAGCTGCTTTGTTGACCACCTTGATTGTAGCCACTTTGATTGTAGGAATTTCTTTGAGAGCTACCCTGATAATTCCCTTGTTGGCGGTTTGGATACGGCTGATTACCTTGATTGTAACCTTGAAAGTTTGGGTTCATTTGGTTAGTAGCATTTCATACCTGAAATTAGGATGATTCCTCAATCCGGGTGATAAGTATTGGAGTTCATATCAAACTGTTTTCTCTCTCCATATACTTGATTCACTTCTTCATGTTGTCCCAGCAACAACGGACAATCTGCATTTAAATGCCCCAATTCCCCACATTCATTACACACATCAAATCCAACTGAAGCTACATCTTTGGCTCCCCCACGTCCCAGCTTGGCCAATTGCCTTTCCAAAGAAGCAATTCTTTCTTTAGTCTCATGGTCAATGGTAGTTGATCTTGCTGGAGCAGGCTTTGACCTTCTGCTAGCCGAAGCTTGAGCCTTGGAGTTCTTGCACATTCTTTCTAAAAACTCCCAATCCATGTCTTCATGATTAGATAAGAACGTACCGTTACTTGTGGAGTACAAATATTTTCTTTCCTCCGGTGTTAATCCATCTGAAAATGCCTTAATCAATTCCCACCTTTCAATGCCATGATGAGGGCACATGCGGATCAACTCTTTGAATCTTGTAAACGCCTCATGAAATTGTTCACCCACTTGTTGTTGAAAGGATCGAATGGCATCTCTTGCATCACTAGTCTTCCCCATAGAGTAGTATTCTTCAAGAAAAACCCTTTGCATCTCTTGCCAGGTATGGATGCTGTTATCAGGTAGTGTGAGAAACCATTGCTTAGCTCTATCTTTCAAGGTGAATTGAAACAGTCTCAGTCTCACTTCATCTTGTGTAAAGTGATTTCCACCGATAGTGCTACATATTGCATCAAATTCAGCAAGATGTACATATGGTTCTTCTGTTGCAGTACCTCTAAATGCGCGGGAAGAATAGTGAGATAGTGAGGGCGTACGTCAAAAGATCTTCCTCTACGATTTGGAGGTGCAATAGGATTCGGGTTTTCAGAAATAGCTGGTCTGAAATGACTATCCACGCCTTGTACAGGAGCTCTCTGAGGTCTTCTTTGTTGGTTGACATTATGATTATTAACCCCACCCCGTTGTTGATTGATAGGTGGTGCATTCCACCCGTATTGGTCATTTCTCCAATTGTGGTTTCCATTATATCCATCACCTCCACCAAAATGTCCCTCCCAAGCATCATAATTTGCATCATTATATGGTTCTTCATTGTTATTCCACTCATCTTCATAATCTTCATCACCAGTGTGGACACTATGCATGCTCACATGATCAAAGTCATCTCCTTGATTACGGTTATTTTGATTCATGTTATTGTTGAGTGGTGGTTGATTCAAGGTGTTGCGGTTGTTATTCGGTGGTGGGGGTGGATTCGGATTATTAGGGTTCACGGGTGGGTTTTGGTTCGGAGCTACATTTCCTCCTTGTGGGATATCTACCGGTTCCATCTCTACTGACTGAGATGAACTAGAAGCTGCTTGTTCAATGGCACGAGAAATTGGTGGTACTGGAATTCCCGATCTATGCAAAACACGATTTTCTCTTGCTGATCTCTCAATCTCTGGATCAAAAACAAGTGGTGATTTCCGACCCGAATAACGAGTATGCATGCAACCTGTCACCTGCACACTGAAACACACCAAGCGTAACAAAGAACAGAAAGAAAAACAAAACAAACAAAAACAAAACACACGCAATTAAACAAAATAAAAACTAAAGCAATCAATTAAACTAAACACCAAGCGCACAGTCTCCCCGGCAACGGCGCCAAAATTTGATCGGTGTCGAAGACCCGATCAAATAAGAAAAGAATTTTGCTTGTTTTATGATTCCTAAATACCTTAACTAGTTAGGGTAAATAGGGTGTTGATCCCACGAGGAGTCCGTGGATGGTGTCACGCGTAACTGATTCAAAATTTACTTACTTACTATTGTCACTAAACTGTAAATTAGAACTAAATGAAATTACCAATAAAAATAATCACTTTATGAAGCAAGACGAAACTTGGACTTGGTTGAAAACTATTGCGATGAAAAGGGATCACACCCGGGTTTCAGGAATGTAAATGAATATATAGCTAATGTTTTACCCAATCTTGAAGTTACATAGACATAACTTGCTTATCACGTATGTTGAAAAGTAATTGCGAACTTGATATCCGATTATGTAAATTAACTAGTAAACTAACTAATGCCACAATCTAGAAACTTTAATTGCAATCACCAATTAATGAAGATAACCTAATTACTACTCAATGGTTAACAATGTAAAACTGATAACTTGATAAGTAATAATCAAATCAACTAACACGAATCTTTAATCAACACATCGTTCAAAACACATAAACGAATAAAAGTTGTTAAACAATCAAAGTTTATGTCTTGACTAGGTAAACACATACGCATGCATCATCCAATCACAAACCGTCCACCCAGGGATGATCACGGGTGGTTTAGCCTTGCATCTTCATCATAATCGCTTCAATCTTGTCTTTTTGCATACGAATCCTCGATCACTTGATGATTAGAGAGGGTTTTAATGACTCAAAAATGCTCCAAGATTCGTTCTTGGGGTTGGGGGGCAGTATTTTTTCGAAACCCTAATGTTAGGGTTTAAATAGGTTTTGAAATTTGAAACAACCCCCAAAATATCGCCTTAGACCGTAACTTACGGCCTATAGACCGTAGGTTACGGCCTACCTTCAACCAGACGGCCAAACCTTCTGTCTTACGGGGTTCACAGACGGTGTTGATACAGGGCCGTAAGTTACGGCCTCAGGCCGTAGCTTACGGCCTCCCTGCAGTTTGCACAATTTTCTTTATTTTCAGCACCTTTCAACGTAGTCTTAGTATCTTTGTATCCTACTCAAATAATGTCCGTTGAGCTTCATTTATCCTACATTTCAAACACGCAACAAAGTAATATTGTTTGACATATAAAATATATTAAAAATGCAATATTAACTATACTAAGTGCATGCATATTAACCAATCATCAATATCACCAATTTGTCCGGTCGCCCACGAGAGCTCACGGATTTGCTTTTGGTTGCCCGGGTGAAAAACTTCCCAGGGAGGTCACCCATCCCTGGATTGCTGCCATCTGAGCACGCTTAACTGTGGAGTTCTCCTCTCATCCACAGTCAATACGCCCAAAACGCGTTGGTGATATTAGAGGCAGGACATTCCTTATTAACCAGGAATCTCTCTTGTCCACGGCCGATGTGTGATTCACTAGGGTGTTACATATTTGGACTTCACTAACTATTTGTATACATCAAAAGTTATTTAAGTTCTCTATAGTAATGCTTTTTCATTAGCACAATTGCTTAATGCAATTCTCCTATGAGATTTCTGAGCCTAGCTATTTGTAATTATAGAGAACCATCTAAGTCACTGATCGTTCTTATATTAGTAAAATTGAGTGCTTACATTCAAACCATTTGGTTTGTTATACCCAAATTATTGAGAAATGTTGTTGCAACCCTTAATTGAATCTTTAGTTTTTAGTGTATAACTTTTTAATTTGTTAAGTTTTATACACAGACGTAGTTGATAAGATTGAGATGTTCTGATCATAATGTAGACTTACGATGTAAGTTCGCATGTGAATTAACATTAGTTCGCATGAGAATTTACATGAAGCTATAATCAAATGCAATGTAGTTGTTAAGATTGAGGTAGTTTGATGAAATGTAGATTGAAATTGCAAATTAACATGTGAATTAACAATAGATCACATGAGAATTTAAATCAAGCTATAAATAAAAAAAAACCTAATGAAATTCATGAAATTACATTGGATATTCTTCATATGTAATATAAATAACCTAGCTAAATTTATTTCATAAATTCACATGTTAAAACATGTGTTATAAATGTTAAATGTCATAAAAAAACATATTATGAATGCTGTTTTATGTTGTAATGTGTATATCTAACTATGAGCCATGTTTAATATCAATGCTAGTAGAATATGCTGGAAGTGGAGTGCAACAACGGAGATGGTGCACGGATGGATGTTATCGAATCCGGAAATCATGGTGCGCGAAGATCATATAACAATTGGGGGTTAATATTGTTGCAGCGATGCTTCACTACAACAAGGCTTCATCTCTTAGATATACGAAGTAAACATTTATCACAATCATTAAATGGTATATCAAGTGTACATTGCATAACCATGAACACTTGTAAACTTGGTGAGCCATAAGATTGAGTCCCAAAAGCATATGCCTTAGGATGACCTTTGTATGCTATTTTGTTAAATTACCTACCAATGTAGAGAGGGCTTTATTGAGTCCCTCAACATCCTTAGCTTTTGCCTCACTAGTTCATGGGCAACAAACCAAACATCATAGTCATTGATGACAAATGGCCCATACACGTAACCCTCCATGCCACAGCTTTCTTTTGGTCTGGGCATTTCTGTAGAAGCATTGGGATTGTGTTGTTCACACAAGACATACAATCTTTAGGTTTTATATAGCCTGCACAAAGAAATACAGCAACAACCTCATTCGGGTTGTCACCGGCAATTACATAGTTAAAACCGGGGTCTGTTGGAGTTTCACTAGTTAGCTTTTTGAGAGCGGACATGATTTTTTTGTAGATGTTGTTGGGTCGAAAAGTGTCTGGGTCTTCTTTGCATCTAAAGATGTGGCTATGGATTGGTTCAGCGATGCTGATGTTATCAACACTGAGGATTATTTGTAGAAGAAACGAAGATAAAATCATGAAGGTCATTTCCATTAGTTTCTTCGCTATAATTATGAAACTTGTGTTTTCATAAACCAAAAATGAATGATATAAGAAGTAAAGTTGTTTGGAAATAGAGTTTTATACAATTCTTCTACAAATAATTCTTTTGTGTTGAATATTATTGTTGAACGTATACAGTACCTTAAGACACTATACCACCTTATAATAGGAAACAGAAGATGTAACATTAACCAGATGAGTTGGTTGCAATTCGCAAAATCTGGTTATGTCTTTGTAATTGTTTTTTATTCTAGCAAGTTTCCTGCTAGTTGTCGTGTACATTATATCCAACAGTTTAAAAAAAAAGTCTTTTTCAAAAGAAGATGCTGAAAATGAAAAAAGAAACAATGTTAAGAGATCAACGAGTAGCCTTGTGCAATCATAAAGGGCTAATAATAATAATGACCCTTTGCAACAAAATGGTAAAAAGTAGCCGACTACAAAGGCACTTGAACATGAGTCTTTTGTGAGACAAGGACAAGCCAGCATGCTACCCAATCAATTATTTATCTATATAATAGTAAAGTATTACCTACATGTACTTCTATAGTTTTTGTGTTTTAATCATACAAGTTTTGTAATTTTTATATTTAGCCTTATATGATTTGCCAAGTTATTTTAGCAATCAAAAAATATTCTAATACCTATTTATTTAAATTGCATCATAAAATATTGAAAACTTGTATTATTTCGACAAGTTGGTTAAGTTTATTATGTTCTATTAACGTTATTTCTTTCTTTTCGTTTTCTTGATATCTTCGACTTCGAAGTCTCGTTACTATATTTTATGTATTCGGGTTTTCGTATTCAAGTTCGTGATATAATTACACGCGCAATGCGGGCCGGGGCATTTCTAGTTGTTTAAAATTCCAAAGAGTTTATTTGAATACGGACAATTTTAATACATTATCTCATAAATGAACAATTGGGCTCCCATAAAGTAAACATATTCGGGTGGCGCTTCGAAATGGGAAGAGTACCAACATTGCAAGTTCTAGCAGAGAGAGGAATCAACATTGTCTATTCATTATGTCCACTTTGTGGTGAGTCCACATCATATATTTGTCATTAGATGATTGATTGCTCGGTTGCTTCTATGATTTGGCATATTAATAACGGATGGTGTAAGATTCTTCTATTTATGCTTTCTCGGTTTGTGACTTATTGGAGCTTCAAAATAATCTAGCGTATAGTAAATGGAAAAAGAAAATAGTTCAAGTGATCGTGTCTTTTTTTCTGTTGGTGTACATATAAGATGGGAGAAAAACGTAAAAACTCTACAACAGGAATGTCATCTCTGTTTTAGACTTTATGAGAAGATTAAGACAACGACATACTTATGGGTGAAGAATCGACCAAGAATTAGTACACTTGGTCTCATTATAGTTATTTTGATATTGATTGTTGCTATCTAGCATCGTATCTTTATTACACTAGTGTTATGATCTCGTTTAAAGTTTCCTTTGGTGTTACGTGACGGTTTCATAGAATCAAAGCAGTTGCTTTGGTATGTGTTTCATAGTATACACACATCTTAGTTTTGGTATGTGTCATGTTATATTTCAGTTTTTGTATTGTGGAATTGTTGGTTTTGGTCTAATTCACATTCGTAGAAACTCAAACGCTATTTTAAAATGTCTTCCATTTTTTAACGTTTAATGAGTCCGAATATACGAGACACGTAACATATTTTAAATATGTAAAGACCAAAACGAAAGAAATAAATCTATAAAACTAAACATATTAGAGATATGTCAACACTTCTCTTACTATATCTATAACTTCTAATAAAAGTCTAACTATGAGTACACATAGCTCATTTTTAGTCCGTCCATTTAAGCGTCACGTCTGTATTGTCACGTGTTTTTACATCCTTCAAACTTGTGTTACGATGATTTAAAAACTATTAACTCATATCAATTACAATGAATATTATATATATAATCACTTATTACTTTTAAATTATTTGACATCTTTTCAAAAGTTATAAGAAATTACTAATTATGTTAACAATAATGATTAAATTATTAAGTATTTAATATTACCGTTATAACTCCTAAATTTAATTATTTTTTGTTTTTAAAAATTGACTTTTTAAAATACCAATTTTAAAATATTTCGTATTTTTAAAAAAGTTTTATGCTTTATAAAAAGTTATTATTTTATAAAAAAAATTATTTATTTAAAAATAACATTAAGAATAGATTTTTTTCTTAATTTATTAAATCTAAAAAAGTATTAAATAATATTATTAATAAGTAAGGTAATTATTTAATATTTGAGAGACGCGGAAAAATTTTGGTGAGAATGATTGTAATGTTGCCACGTGTCATCTCAAGTTACCCTTATATTAGAGTATAAAGATAAAGATATAAAGATATTGAAATTGTTTTGTGGCGGCAACCCAGGTTTGAGTAAAATTACACTATAACTCATTAGTAAGCATGGCATGATTTTTTGTTGTCCATAGCCAACAACATTAGTTTTTAACCATTTTGGTTAGCATCAAACTGATGTGTGAATATATAATCGGCAAGTGTACTGGTCGTGATATAGTAAAAAAATAATTTTCACAAACTAATTTTAAAAATGGAATTCCCTACTAAAGTTCACATAATCGGCAAGTGTACCTGTCATGATATAGTAAAATACAGGCAAGTCCGGATATCGAATCCATAGACACTTTTGGCGGCTCTCGTTACTAAACCTCTGTCGACTTCTAACCTAAGTAATTTAATTATTTTAATTTAATTATTAATAAACAAAATAAACAATTTAACTAAAATTAATTAATCTAAACGCGACGGTTGAAATAAACAATTAAGAGTTTAAACTTGGAAACTTGAATACGATCAAATATATAAAATAACTACCTAGGTAGAAATCCAACTAACATGTAACGACATAAAGGTAATGACTCGTATGACTATCTCTAAAAGTACGGATCTAGGGTTTAGTAGATATGTTGCTACTCACTAAGAAAATCAAAGACACGTGTAAAACACTAGATAGGTTTATTAAAATATCTAATGGAATATTACCTCTAGGTTTTCTATCATAATATCTTTAAGATTGTATTATCCAATCCTAAGATAGTAGATAGTAGACACTTAATAGTAGCAGTATAAAGTAGACAATAGATACATATATATATATATATATATATATATATATATATATATATATATATATATATATATATATATATATATATATATATATTGTAAGGTTATATCATAAGACTGATGCAACCAAAGAAACCAAAACAATCAAGGAGCTTCCTGCATGCATGCATTGATGTACAAGGTAGAAGTTACTTCGGAAGTTTTACATTCCTTAACAGAAATTATTCTAAGTGTAAAATCTTCCGAAGCCAAAGACCAAATCTTTCGAAGCCAAAGATGAAGTCTTCTGAAGCTTCAAAGACAAATTCTTCCGAAGCTTCAAAGACAAAGTCTTCCGAAGCTTCAAAGACAAAGTCTTCCGAAGCCAATGAAGAGAAGACTGATTTCTTCCGAAGACAGAGAGAACATGCTTTCTCTGATCTACTTTTTTATAAAGCTGACCTACTCTCCGTTGCAACTCTGAAGACTCACCAACTTCCATGAGTTGGTGACAAGGTTCATGCTTTTGTAAACTGTAGATTATGGTCTTTGGTCTGTAACTTCCTATTGTGTACCTTTTATCCTTTTTGTAATAGATTAGGATTTAAGCTATGGCATGTCATAGTCACTAGTCAAAAAGGCAATCTGCCTTTTTGACTTTAAATTGATCTTGTTGTCTACATTAGTGTTTCCAGCTGGCCTTCAAGTATGGCCGGCTGTAGGATGTAGTATAAAGTATCTCAGGTCCTTGTATTTCTTTTTAATGCTTTGTAACACTTGTAAAAGAACTTGAGAGCAATATACAATATTCTTGAAAACCATACTTGCTTGTTCTTGTTCTTAGTTCTGTCTCAACTGTTTACTTGTGTTCTTAGCATCATTTATCAAAACTCGGTTCCCTATTTGATCTGTTAAGTGTTCTAACACTCTCCTCATTGTAGGACTGATTGTATTGACCATCCCTTTAACCGGTCCTGTATATGGTATCAGAGCTTTCCAGGCTCTTGATTGTAAGATCTCACCATCTTAAATCCCTTTAGTTTCACAAAACACTTAACATCTCAAATGGCAGCTATCACAAAGGCTGATATGGAAACCGGTACTATGACATAGTTTCCACTAATCACTCCTGATGACTTTGATACTTGGTGCCAAGTCAGTTTCACAAAACACTTATCAAGTCTCAAGACTCCAGGATGTAGGGATTTGTTGTCTATGGACCTCATGTACCATCCACCTCTTCAGTTTCTGCTGGTGGTGGTATGATACCAAAGGAAGTGGTTGACTACTCTGAAGAAGACTAGAAGAAGATAGACATAGATCAGAAGGCCATAACCGCCCTCCAAACTACTCTTCCAAACTCTATCTACAGAGGCTTCAAGAAGTGCAAGACTGCCAAGCAACTCTGGAATGCACTAAAGATGATGTATGAGGGGTCTAATAAAGCAAAAGAGAGCAAGAAAGACCTCTTGAAGCAGCAGCTTAAGAATTTCACCTTCAAGACAGGTGAAACCATGACTCAAAAATACTTCAGGTATGTTGAGATTGTGGATACTCTAATGGATGTTAGAGTAACTCTTGAGAACAGAAACATTGTGAGGAAGTTCATGTCCTCTCTTCCCAGACAATGGAAACACTGCTGTGTGGTCATTAAGAGGACTGAAAACCTCAAGACCCTTACTCTCACTGAGTTGTATGGTATCCTCAGTGGCTACCAGATGGAGATGAACATGCAAAATCCATCTGGTAACTCCAACAATCAACAGAGTTCAGCCCTTCATGTGGTTGAAAGGGATTGTAGAGAATCACAAATTATCTCATCTGCTACCCTGACAACTCACAAAAGGGTCTTTTCATCACCTTTCCGGAGACATCAAGAGAGAGCTACACTCAAGGAAGCCCATTCCAAGAGAAAAGTTCTTCATAAGCCTTTGTGTCTATTGATGAAAGCACAGGCAACTTTCTTTTCACCCTTGAAGACCTGGACTGTATCCATTCAGAAGATCTGGAGTATATGGAAATAGTCCAGCAGATGGCTCTTCTTACTCACAGAGCCAAGAAGTTCTACAAGAGGACAAGGAGAAAGTTTCCTAGCAATATAACCAGTGGAAAGTTTGGGGTGGACAAAAGCAAAGTGAAGTGTTACAACTATAACCAAATGGGACACTTTACTAGAGAGTGCAAGGCACCAAGAACAAACGGTGGCCAAGCACATACCAGACCAAACTACACTGATGGAGCTCCCCAGAATGAGAAGCCTAAACAGCAAGCTGCAGTTGCTATTGAAGAAGGAGGCTTTGACTGGAGCTTTCAGGTTGAGGATGCATCTCCAAACCAAGAAATGATGGCAGACCATGAAGAAGCCAAGGTATTGGAACACTTTGTACACCTGAATGTATTGCTAAAGTTAACAGATACAGGTCCTATAACTTAGAGATAAGATCTGATCTTGAGTCCTTATACATCTTAAAAGTTGATTTTAAAAGAGCTAAAAATGACTATAAACTTAAAATAGAAGATTTAGAGAAAAGCATTTAAACTCTTAAGCATGAACATACTAACTACAGGACTCAGATCAAAGATCACATCACTAAGTTAACTGAATGCCAGGCTGAGCTTGTGATCAGCAAAGCCAAGGTAGAAAAAATGTGTTCTTGAAGAAGAGACCTTCAAGAACATTATATCCTCATCCTTGCATGCAAAAGTTTGTTATCGGAATAAGCAGGGACTGGGATCTACTGAGATAGCTCCTCCACATACCCTATTGTCTGTAAGATCTCTAAAGTGTGGAACTTGTGAAGATGAGCTTCCCCTCATAGACCCCACTGATAAAGAGGATAAAAAGGAGATAGTGAAGGATGACTCTGAGAAGAGTGAAGAAGAGCATCCTAAGAAGGGTCACTATTCTTCTGAGAAGAGGAAAGAGTCTGGGATGACCAAGTCCAAGAGGAAGAACTTGATCAGAAAAGTCAAGAGAAGATCAAAGAAGGCTCAAGAGATCAAGGCCACTTTCAACTCTAAGCAGAAACAAGTGTTCATCTCTGTAGGATTTGAAGTGGTAAAGGCTAAAAACTCAACTATGAACTCTAGTACCAGGAGTTCTAGTTCATATCCAACTCATTCCAGCAAAGAGAAGAAGGCAGATCAGATGTGCACTGCTACACAGCATGAACCATCCAGCAACAACAGCAAGCCTCTCCCTAAGAAGCTTGCTACATCATCTGTGAATATGAAGATGGAAATAGAAAGTGATCAAGATCAGCCTCTTTCTCGAAATAAGACTCTTAGAAAGAAGCAAATGGACTACATCATGTGTGGTAGTACTTCTCATCTTGCTAAGGATTGCATCTACAATCCTAAAAGTACTGTCCACTGATAAAAAGGAAAAACTAGCTTCGGAAGGAAAATCTTTTCCTTTCGAAAGCTCCAAGGTGAATAAGAAGACAAGTGAAAACTTGCCTTCGAAAGAAATTTTGGTCTCGGAAGAAAGGAATGCGTCTGAAGTACTGAAGCCTGCTGTAGTGAAAGCAAGATCTTCCGAAGGTCCAGTCTGCAAAACTTCCGAAGTTATCAAAACTTCCGAAGTATTGAAGGTCAAGTCTACTCTTCCAAAGATGGTGTGGAAGATGAAGGAAGACCAAGTGGCTGAAAGTTCTTCATCTATAACAACAAATGATCCTCAAAGCTTGTACATAGGATCACTTACTGTTACAATGTCTTCAGATCACTTTGAAAAGCCCAAGACCAATAAGGCTTGGGTTTCCAAATGTAACTAAACATCTCTTTTTTTGTGCAGGAACAACTAAAGACCAATATAAATGTATGGATCATTGATAGTGGCAGTTCCAGGCACATGATAGGAAATGACTCTTTGCTTCAAAATTTTGAGAAAATTGATGGAGGGCCAGTTGCTTTTGGAGGATATGCTGGAGGTTACATTACTGGAAGTGGCAGGGTCACAAATGGTAAGCCCAGCATTAAGAAGGTAAATTTTGTCAAGGAGCTTGGGTACAATCTATTGAGTGTATCTCAATTTTGTGATCAGATATATAACATGCTCTTTACTAAGCATGAGTGCATTGTTGTCAAGCCCGGGGTGATCATTCCTCAAGCGCATATCCTGCTCAGAGCCCCCAGGAAAGGAAACATGTACAAGATGGACTTGCAGGAGACATCTCCCTCAGGAGAAGTTTCTTGCTTTCTATCTAAGGCCAATAGTGATGAGTCTTTTCTATGGCATAAAAGAATATGCTATGTAAACTTTAAAAACATGAATTAACTAATTAAGAATGATTTGGTAACTGGAATGCCAAAGAAAAAGTTTACAAGTGATGAATGCTGTGTTGCTTGCCTGAAAGGGAAGCAACAAAAAGTGTCTCATAAGCTAAAGGAAAAAAACTCTATCACTACTCCCCTACACTTATTACATATGGATCTCTTTGGCCCCACTAGTGTAATGAGTTTAGGATAGACCTCATACTGTTTGGTGATCATAAATGACTTCACAAGATTCACTTGGGTCTTTTTCCTTAGAACTAAGGATGAGACTCCTGAGATCTTGAAGAACTTCATTCTGAAAATTGAGAATCAATATGATCACAAGGTCAAAACTATAAGATCTGATCAAGGAATAGAATTTAAGAACCAAATCCTTAAGACATTTTGTGATGAAAAGGGTATTTCAAGACAATATAATGCTCTCAGGACTCCTCAGCAAAATGGTGTTGTTGAGAGGAGAAACATGACACTTATTGAGGCTGTAAGAACCATGTTGTCTGACTCTTAACTGGCCATCACTTTCTAGGCAGAGGCTGTCAACACAGCCTGCTATATACATAACAGAGTTTTAGTGATTAAGACTCATGGTAAGACTCCTTATGAGCTGTGGCACAAAAGGTGACCATTCATTGGTTTTCTCAGATAATTTAGATGTCCCTGCACCATCTTGAATACCAAAGATCAAGTAGCCAAATTTGCTGAGAAATCAGATGATGGACACTTTATTGGATACTCTTCTCAAGCTAAGGCTTACAGAGTATACAATCTCAGAACTGGAGTAGTTGAGGAGTCAGCCAATATGACCTTCAATGAGCACACTCCCAGTGTGAAAGGTTTTGGTCCTGATTGGCTGTTTGATCTTGATTTAGTTACCAACTGTTTTAACAAATCTTATGAGAATATTTCAGGATCTACAGGTAATTTATCAACAGGAGATCCTGATCTAAGATTTGAGCTGAGAAAACCAAGCAAGCATTCTACCTCAGCTCCAGTGGTAACTAACCCTGCAAGTGAAGATCCTATCAACACCAACATGACAAATTTAGCTGATACATCTGAGATGCCTTCAAATTCCAGCTCAGAGGCTCAGAACTCAGATGAAGGAGCTTCAAATGTAGGAGGAAGTGGAGGTGGTGAAAGTGATCAAGAATTTCTTGATGCTGATAACCACTCCATAGAAGACAACATAAATGATGTCACACACTCATTGGATAAAGTCTCTCTTGATAAGTGTGTTGATGTGGTAGGTGGTATGCCAGATTTGAATTTCTCAAATATAGATCTCTCCAATCAACTTGCTGTGATCCCTTAACTCAGGATCCATAAATCACACCCTACCACAAACATCATTGGAAATGCTGATACAGGGGTAAGAACAAGAGGACAAACCCATAATAAAAATGTTTGTCTATACTCTTGCTTCTTGTCCCAGATAGAGCCAAAGAAGGTTGATGAGGCTTTGAAAGATGGAAGTTGGGTTGAAGCAATACAAGAGGAACTACTTCAATTCAAAAGACAAAAGGTTTGGAATCTATGTCCTCTTCCTCAAGGGAAGACTACCATAGGAACCAAGTGGGTTTTTAGAAACAAGAAAGATGATAGAGGACTTGTCATCAAGAATAAAGCCAGACTAGTTAGTCAAGGATACACACAAGAAGAGGGAATTGACTACATGGATGTCTTTGCTCCTGTGGTAAGACTTGAATCTGTAAGAATATTTCTGGCATTTGCTGGATCCAAGGATTTCAAGGTCTACCAACTTGATGTCAAGTGTGCTTTTCTATATGGAGTGATTGATGAAGAGGTGTATATCAAACAACCACCTGGCTTTAAAGACCCAGATCATCCTGATTATATCTGCAAGCTTGATAAAACTCTTTATGGGCAGCACCAAGCTCTAAGAAAATGGTATGAGACATTATCTCAATATCTCTATCAACATGGGTACAAGAGGGGTACTATAGATGGGACTCTCATCAAAGAAACAGGGAATGACTTAATGCTGGTTTAAGTATATGTAGATGACATTATCTTCGGGTCAACTAATCCAAAGCTCTGCAAAGACTTTGAAAGGCTGATGAAGAATAGATTTGAAATGAGTACCATGGGGGAACTTAATTTCTTTCTAGGTATTCAAGTGAAGCAAGTTGAAAATAGCATCTTCATAAGTCAGAAAAACTATGTACAAGACATACTTACAAGATTCAACATGACTGATTGTAAGATCGCAAAGACGCCCATAGCCAGAAACCACTCCCTTGGACCTGATCTTGAGGGGAAGTGTGTGGATGAACATTTTTACAGGGCTATGATTGGGTCTCTTATGTATCTCACAGCCAGCAGGCCTGATATCATGTTTGCCACATGCATTTGTGCAAGATATTAAGCCAACCCCAAGATGTCACACCTGGTTACTATCAAGAGGATTCTTAGATATCTCAAAAATGCTCCCAAGCTAGGCCTTTGGTATCCAAAGAATTCTGACTTCAATCTGTATGCTTATACAGATAGTGACTATGGTGGTTGCAACATGACTGCAAAGTCTACATCTGGGGGATGTCAATTCCTTGGTGGAATGATAGTCTCTTGGATGCAAGAAACAATCCTATGTATCTGCATCAACTGCTGAAGCTGAATACATTGCTGCTGCAAGCTGTTGTGCTCAAGTGCTTTGGATTCAGAATCAGATGCTGGACTATGGATTCAACTTCAAAGAGACTTCCATCCACATAGACAACACCAGTGCTATCTCTATTACAGAGAATCCTGTGCAGCACTTAAAGACTAAACACATCAACATCAAGTATCATTTGATTAGAGATAATTTTGAGAAAGGATTAATCAAACTAGTCAAAGTTAACACAAATGAACAATATGTTGATCTGTTCACTAAGGCTTTTGATGAACAGAGATTCAAATATTTTGTATCAGCTATTGGGATGATTAACTTTGAGTAGATTTTCTTAGAACTTAAATCAACTTTATTTCTAAAACATGTGTGTTCTAAGTTGTCTATTTTATCACATTCATAAGCCCAGTTATTTTGGAAGAAAACATTTTAAAAGATATTCCTTAGATTTTTGAAAAAAAATTTCAAACATATTCTTTCGGAAGATTTCAAATTGTCTCCGGAAGAAGATTATGTCTTCAAATCAACTAACTACTTATAAGAAATATACCTTCGGAATAAATTCTGTAGTATCTTTCGAAGTTTAAATATGCCTCCAAATACTTACATGTATTTGAAAGACAATTTTCTTCCGAAAGCAATTAAGTCTCGGAAGATAAATCTTCCAAGTCTTAATCTCTTCTGAAACCAAACATGTCTCAGAAGTAAAAATTCTCTAAGTATTATTCTTCCGAAACAAAATTTTCACAAACCTTAGGAATATCTTCCGAAGCCAAAATTGGCTTCGGAAGCTTTTTCTCAAAACTTCAAAAGAAAAAATTACCTTCGGAAGATTTTCAACTTCCAAAAAAACTACCTTTTTGGGTACTTTTTCAGAGGTGGGACCGACTTTCGGATTTCAAAGTTTATTCTTTTGTATTAACTTTGTCTCAAATCCATTTCATATATACTCTCTAAACGGTTCCCCCCTCTTCTCACTATCTTCTTCATCTGCATTTTCTCTAACCTAATTTCACCCACAAACCGCCTTTGTTCTTATCTTCTTTCATTGCAAAGCTTCCTCAAATGGCCAACCCTGACCACAGAAACCAGCCTGATTTCTCCATGTATCTTCACAGGCAACACAATCAGGTTGTTTTGTTAGACTCTGAGAAAGATTCTAGTTTCTCAGAGGTTTGTTGTTACCTTTTTTGACTAACTACTTCACCTCCCTCACCATAGATCCTCCTCTCTATGAGGATCAGCTTTTGAAATTTTGGAGGACCTGCCAAGAGGTCACCATGAATGGGGAGAAGGCACTATCTGCCACAGTACAGGGGAGGACAATCTTCATCACTCTAGCCTCCATAAACACCCATCTTCAACTGGATGATGTAGAAGGTGATTTGTCCTTTCGTAAATCTGTTGTTAACCACTCCTTTGAGCATATGGGCTATGAAGGTGACTTCTCAGTCAGGACCTTCAGAAAGGGGACGGTCTTCTCTCAGTGGAAGTACCTCCTCCATGTGATTATCTACAGCTTATCCAACAAGCATGGAGGTTGGAACCAGATTCCTGAAGACATTTCCTTTTTAGTCCATAGAATGGTTCAACAGGTCAAGTTCAGGTATTCACAATTTGTTTATACCAATTTACTTGCAAACTTAGACTCCTTAGAATATTACATGTTTCCTAGATAAGTCCAGCATATTCTCAACTGTGAACTGGGCTCACAGTTGAGGGGAACAGGTAAGGTTCTAAAATTAGGACAGATGAAGTCAGGCATCTTCAAAACTATAAGGAAGCCAACTGTTGGCTTCTCAGGGGTAGAAACAACCCTTGTCCTAAAAATGTTAGAGCTTATTGCTCAAGGTGACAACCTAGCAGCACCAGCTAGTGTTGAACCCACACCTTCTACTTTCCAACCACAAATATAGCCAAAAATAACCATCACCTACAAAAGAAAATCCAAACGAACCCCTACTCATGCTACTCAGTTTGTGCAGGCTCCTATATCATCACCCATACAGGAGGAAGTGGACACTAGAGCTCCCACTTCCCACTTCTCCTGAGGAGCAAACCATTCCCATCTCACCAATAATCAGTGTTGAGGTTCCTCATGCTCAGCCTGATGAGCTCACAACCCCAACAGCCTTAACCCTTCACTCAGAGTCTCAAAATTCTGGTGAACAACCTTCAGGGGACAGTTACCATCCCCAACCTCTTGATCTGAATCAACCAATCCCTAACCGTGAATTCTATGATGATGAAGATATGGGATTCAGTGAGTATCATGAGTCTCTCTTCTCCACCCCTACTCAAGGAGAGATGAGTACTCCTGTTTCTCCCATATCTAGCCCATATCATCCACCCACTACTGAGGTGGATCTCCCTGAACATGTTCAGGAGTTCCATATGGAAGAGGCTCTCACTTCAGCAAGTGATTACGTCATTCAGACCTCAACCATGGCAACCCAGCCTCTTGACACTTCACTTAAAGTTGTCATGATACAGGGGAAATCTAGCAGCCAAGAACAAAGTGCTGGTGATGAGGAAGAAGACTTTGGTCCCATTCTCTCATCCCCTCGTGATTCTTCTGATGAAGATGAGGGGAGTCTGAAACTAAAGGTGCAACAACTGACAAACACATGCACCTATTTAGTCTCAACGATATGTCACCTGGAATCTCAAGTGACTGTCTTACAAAGGAGGGTCAATGACCAACAACTTGAGATCACCAATCTCAAGGGCAAGTTAGCTGAGAGACCACTCAGAAGTACTCAACTAATAGAAGAGCTCTAGTTATCTCTAGATCTCAGGGTCAACAGGAAATCTTCAACTTTTCAAACCTGAGTTTCTATGAGAGCATTCATCTGATTGATCTTCCACTTGTCAACCCAAGTCAAAATAGACAAGCTGCAAGATTAGCAGATAGGATTCAAGAAAGGGTGCTAGAAGAATTCAAGCTAAGGTTAAGATTATATAGACAGAGGCTAGCAGGTGAGACTTTTGGTCAACTAGAAGTTGAGGTGGACCCTAAGATTAGCTTCGAAGGGGAAGCCTTGACTGAAGGCCCAGAAGTTGAACCTATAAACCTTGAGACAGGAGCTTCTTCTGCACCCGGTACCCTCAGTGAGGCACCAGCTGGTGAAGGTGCTTCACATCCTCTCTCTAGCCAGAGCTTGACTGCTGAACCAAGCAATAAAGGCTAAAGCTCTCTCCACCCTGAGTCACCAAGGCCTGTGAGTGACAAAGGGAAAAGGAAAATGACTCCTAAGGAGATTGAGGAGGAGGAGGAGAGAGAGGAAGAGGAAGCTAAGGGGAGAGAGTTCAAGAGGATCTCCAGGCTTCATGGAAGCTACCATCAGGGCTACCCCCAGGCCAAATACTCAGGATGATGAGTTGAGGGCAGCCAGGCTAAACTATCTGGGGATCATGAACTACAACGTTGATGAACTCATATCTCTTCCCTTAGAGCAACTAAATGAGCTGGCAGACATAGAGCTGTTAAAGGAGAGGAAGGAGGCAGAGGATGTAGCATTGCTCCTCAAAATCAAAGAAGAAAGGAGACTGAAAAGGCTCTACAAACATGCTCCTACCCTCTCCCCAGTTCAAGAAAGTCCTGAGACAGAGGCTGTGTCAACTGCACAACCTTAGGTAGACAAGGAAGCTGAAAGACTAAACATGATCAACTACCTGAGTGCCACAAGACTCTATCAGGCATCTGCACTTCTTCCCTTACCATATGAATATGTTTAATTTGAATACATCAACTACTTGAGTGCCACAGGACTCTATCAGGCATCTGCACTTCTTCCCTTACCATATGAATATGTTCAATTTGAATATCTCAAGCAGTTGGAGCAACAAGTCATTAAAAAGCAAAAGGCTGCTAAGAGAAAGCTAAGTGAAAAAGCTGCAAAGTCAAAAGCTGTCATCCAAAAGAGCCAAAAGAAGTCTGCTAATAGACAAAGGATGATGAGCTCCTTGAAGTTGTATGGATTCTCCGAAAGGAGGCTTGGTCCAATGTCTCTATCAACTATGGATGAGCACATAAGGGAGATCAAGTAGAAGATTAAGAAGGGAGAGCTTGTTGACTTGCATTCTCCACCAAGTCCAGCTCAACCTGAAGTTGAGGTTAAGGTTGAACCCCCTGAGACAACACAACCTGGACCTAGAGCTGCATCTCAGCTAACTTCATCTTCTGATCCACAGCAGGGTCCTCTTCCCTCTCCTTCTGAATCTGTGAGAGAAGAGAACCCAACTGAGAAAGACACAGCAGAACAACCTGGTGCTGAAGACTAGTCCTCTCTGTTAAAGACCTCAAAGAGGAGGAAAAGGATGGCCATGAAGAGTATTCCCAAGAAGAAGTCAAAGGCATCCACCTCCAAACCTCAGGATGAGTCAGAGCATCCTGAGGTAGTGCATGAAGAGGCTGCTCAACCAACCCCAATTCAAGTAGTGCCTCTTGCAACTGGAAGACCCATTTTGTCTTGAAAACCATACTTGCTTGTTCTTGTTCTTAGTTCTGTCTCAAGACACTCTTCACCATGTTTGATCATCATCAGCCCCTCTTCCTCATCATTCACAAGGTTTAAATCCCTTAATGTGTCTTGAGATCAATAGGTTACACATGTGTTTTAAACACATATGTAACTAGTTTTGATTTATCTAAACATCAAGATTAATCGCAAAATCCCTTGAAATTCTTAATTTTCATCAAATCATAGTAATGAAATGTAAAATACTGAAAATTTCAGAAGACTTGCGACAGAAATGATTTTTGAGATTTATAAACAAAGATTTCTCTTGAATTATTAAAGTAAAATAAGTAAAAAAAACAAAAAGAGTGTGATTGTTGGAATAAAAATAATAAATTAATCAGAAAATATTAATTAATGATCTGGAAATTTTGGGAAATTATTACTTGATATATGAATTTATATAATTTATTCCCTAAAATAATGGGAAAATGCTTGATAAATTATTTAAAGGTGATACAAATCTGGAAATATTTTATAATAATATCTCTATCATGATGGAATTTTAGAATAAGTTCATGATTAATTCATTAAAATAAATAAGTTATGTATTTTTGAATATATAATATATATAAAATCAGAATAAAATTTTTACAGCATGAAAAATTTTGAAACATTTATAGAAGACCTTATATAATATTTTGACATTCTCTAAAAATTTCATAATTTTTAGAACTCTGTAGATTATTCTGCTATGACATGAGAATATTGTTAAATTTCTAGAAAAATGATTTTTCAGAATTATTTATTTAAATTATTTGGGTACTATACTGGAAGTTAGATCTGATCTTGGGTAAATTGTGATGAATTTTTGACTGATTACTCAAATCATAGCTTAATTGTTATAATTTGAAGTGCTAAAATTTAAAGAAATAAATTTATTTATTTCTAACTATAAATTTTTTTATAAGATTTTACTGAAAATAAGGTGAGTTCATAGCCTCATTTTCACATTCATATTTTGAGGGAAAAAGCATACTGTTGTTTTTGGTTTGATGCAAATTTTAAATAAGATCTTTTGAGATATGCTGTCATTATGTCGTAAGTTACAACCATTAATTCGGATGAGGAATCGTCGGATAATGTAGGTAGCGCTACTTAGGAAATATTTCCTGCACCAACAGGATGAGTGTTGTGATGCTATATTATCTGATTTTGTGATTTGTATTTGTGACAATTATAAATCACCTGGCATATAAGTAGGTTGGTTGCATTCTTATTTATGTTGATATATATATATATATATATATATATATATATATATATATATATATATATATATATATATATATATATATATATATATATATATATATATATATATATATATATATATATATTGTGAGTCATTAAACCTATGTTCTCACCAACATTATGTTGACAGTTTTAAGGATGCTTTTTCAGGAAATCAAAATGACTAACAGTATTCTACTTGCCTTTGATGTGTATGATGGTTGGTACGAGGCTATTGGGAAAATATGTATGAAAGTAACTATGAATGTGTATGATCTCAGCATAACAGTGGACGCGCATATCCACTATTATTGAAAATTAGAATCGGTTACTGTTATTATGTAGTAGTTACTGTTAACTTGTAATAGGGTTACAATAGAAATGTAAAAGTCATTATATTGACAAGTTTTGTTTATGTAAATTTCTGTATGTAACCCAAAATATATTATAAATATGGTAGTCATATTATGTTTAAATACTTGTTAATATTTGTGTTTTCTGTAATCAATGTGTTTTGAACCAATAAGTCACATCAAGCATTTTCACGCTTCCGCCGGGATGTGACAGCTTGGTATCAGAGCCATTGGTTATAGAGAATTAGGTATTATTAGTAAATACCTAGACTATAACCATAAGCTCATATGATAATAAGTCATTATGTGATATTGTTTTCTCTCTATGATTTTATGTGATTATATTAAGATATCGCATAATTCATATGTGAAAATTTATGAATTTTATATTATTTACATAAATTAAATTTTAAGGATTTTTGCAGTATGGGTTTTGGTAATTCTAATAGCCATCCTAGAGAAGCTGATCCTTTGGATCATAGCAACCATAGAGAAAAACACCTGAGATAGAGCCTCAGACCAAATGAGAAATACCTCAACTGAGAACCGGACCAACACAGCGCCAAAGTTTTACGTCCGGCGTGCACCAGTAACAATAGGAGGCTATACAATCATGACGCCAAGAAAAAGGGTAAGACAGGGGAAGAAGTTTTCAACTAAGGAAGTTAAAGAGCAAGAAAACAAGGATCCCGAAACCCTTTCACCAACATTTAATATGACACCTGCAGTCCAAACTAATAATTCTGAAATTGAAGAAAGAGGAATTAAGAGGCAAAGGTTGGAGGAATGCCAGATGAAAACAAACCACCAGATTCTTAAGAAGGTTAAAAAGATACAACGAGAAATTCGGATGCTTCAAACGATGTCAAGGAAATAAAGAAGAAAACAAGAATGTCTTCATTAGGATGTGGAACTGGATCTGGGGAAAGTAGAAGGATAGAAAATTTTATATGTTATATGTTACTATGTTAAAATATAAAATAATGATATGATGAAATATTTTGCTTATTATTATTTAACATCATGATATAGTATGAGTGAAATTCTGTAACATTAAAATACTTGGCATGTAGTGAAAATGCCGCCAAGAAAAGATACTCAACCTGTACGAAGAACTTCACGTATCGGGAGACCAAGAACTAGATTTGTAGAAGAAGAACCACTAGTAAATACCACCACAACCGAGGAAGAGAGGATTTCTAGGATAGTAACTCGACAGCTGGAAGCCTCAATACCTACATTGGTAACTCAGCTGCAGCAAGCTTTTAACGTTGAAAGAGTACCTTTTGGAGACAATGGACCAGCACACACTGATGAAATAGAGAACCACGAAGGGGAAGCTATAATTGAAACTAGAAAGGGATGTTCTTATAAGACGTTTATGTCTTGTAGACCCCAAGACTTTAACGGAAAGGGTGGAGCAGTACAAGCGTTACGTTGGCTGGAAGAAATGGAGTCGGTTTTAGACATCAGTGACTACGCTGATGACTGCAAAACCAGGTTTGCTTCGCATTCACTTAAAGGAGAAGCACAGTCATGGTGGAAAATGGAAATCAAACAAAAGGAAGAAATGTTATGAATGAATTAGGTTGGGACGAATTTAGAAGACTAATGATAGAAAAATATTGTCCTTATAATGAATTAGAAAGGATAGAAGTAGAATTTTTAGCACTAGAAATGAAGGGTGCTGCTATTCAAGAATATACTGAGAAATATAATGAATTTTCTAGATTAGTGCCATATTTGTTAACTCCGGAATCGAAAAGGATAGGAAGATATATCTGGGGTTTAGTACCATAAATAAGAGGAATGGTAAAATCAGCAATGCCAAAGACTTTTCAAGATGCTGTAGCTTTAGCAGGAAGCTTGACAGATGAGATGATCAGGAATGGATCATTAACTTCAAACAAGGCAGGAGAGAAAAGGAAAGGAGCAATAATATGGGAATAAGTTTCGGAGGGAACTGGAACAAAAAGGTGAACTGGGACAAAAAGGTTAACAGAAACCCAGAGAGAAATTATATGGTATTTAAGCAAGAAGAAAGACCACGAACAGAAAGTCAACCTTGGTGTAATAATTGCAGAAAGCATCATATCTGGAGATGTATGTTAGTCATTTGTTATAATTGCAAAAAGAAAGGACATACCTCCAGAGAATGTAAGGAACCTACAAATTCTAAACCAATATGTTTCCAGTGTGGAAAAGGAGATCATCTATGCAATAGGTGCCCCGAACTTAAGTGTAAAGCCCCAAGGAATCCTAATAATGAAAAGAGTCGAGAATTTGTGCTTCAAACAGAGGAAGCAAGGCAAGAACCAGAAGTGGTAACGGGTACGTTCCTTGTAAATAACCAATACGCAACTCTATATTTGATACGGGAGCAACCCGAAGTTTTGTTTCAAATTATTTCAAACCTCTACTAGGAATAACTACTGAGAAATTGAAAAATAAATATACCATAGAATTAGCTGATGGAAACATGATAAGAGGCTGTTGAGATTATTCCTAATTGTATATTGAATTTAGAAGATCATTGTTTTGACATAGATCTTATTCCTGTTAAGTTAGAAGGTTTTGATATTGTAGTAGGTATGGATTGGTTGAGTAAGAATCAGGCAGAAATCATTTGTGGAAAATGTATGATCAAGATACCTCTAACTAAGGATAATAGAATCCTTGTTATACATGGGGAGAAACCCAGAGGACCTATTAGAATGATTTCCTGTATGAAGGCTAAAAAATGTTTGGAAAAGAAATGTTTAGCATTTCTAGCCCACGTAACTGATACAAAATCAATCAAACAGAACCTGGAAGATGTTCCTATTGTTAGAGAATATCCAAATGTATTTCCTGATGAATAACCAGGATTGCCACCCACGCGTCAAGTAGAAATCAAACTGACTAATAGTATTCTACTTACCTTTGATATGTATGATGGTTGGTACGAGGCTATTGGGAAAATATGTATGAAAGTAACCGTGAATGTGTATGATCTCAGCATAACAGTGGATGCGCATATCCACTATTGTTGAAAATTAGAATCGGTTACTGTTATTATATAATAGTTGTTGTTAACTTGTAATAGGGTTACAATAGAAATGTCAAAGTCATTATATTGACAAGTTTTGTTTATGTAAATTTCTGTATGTAACCCAAAATATATTATAAATATGGTAGTCATGTTATGTTTAAATACTTGTTGATATTTGTGTTTTCTGTAATCAATGTGTTTCGAACCAATAAGTCACATCAAGAATTTTCACGCTTTCGTCGGGATGTGACATGATGGTTGATCCGCATTGGGATTCTTTTTCACTTCACTTTGGAAGGTGATCCTCTTTGGGATTCTTTTGATTCATTCATAAGGAATGTAGTCATAAAGATTTTATTTGTTAATTCATCCAAGATGGATGTGTTCCTTTTTGGAATCTTTTTGGATCATGATTTAGGTCATTCAGGTCTGTGCTTTGCATAACAAAGAATGCCTAGGTGTACTCCAGGTCTATGATTATCATAACAAGGAGACACTTGTATGATTGAGCAACATATAAACTGTTTCACTTGGTATATTGTAGTTACTTTGAAAGCAACCTATATTGGATAGATTAATATTCACCATAAACCAAGATGTGTTGTTGACCACCCATTCATGATGATTTAGTTCTTCACTATTGAATCTGATTTTATGTGTCTCATGCTGAGCCTACCCACATATCAAACAAAGTATTGCCAGTCTTTATTAGTGGAAAAGGACTCAAGTGAAGAATGATGCTAGTGTACTATCATTTCTCATGAAATGTATGTGTGAGATATTGTTAAAAGTATTTGATTGCATGATATCTTGATTTTGAAAGATGCAAATTTGATGTTAATCTTCGACAATGACAAAATCAAGTATGTTTGATTTTAATGTTTGGAAAACATTAATTTGTTGTTTCATAGTTGATCATACCAAGTGACTGAACCAAAAATTCAAATCTTGTTAAATCAAATGGTTTTGTAAAAAGATCAGCCAACTGATTGTCTGTATGGACCTTGATCAACTTGATCAGACCTTTTTTGAGCAATCTCTCAGAAAATGATATCTGATCTCTATGTGTTTGGTTTTTGAATGTTGAACAGGATTGTCTGTTATAAACATGGCTGTAGAATTGTCAATGTGTATGGGTGTTTTAAGAAAATTAAAGCCATAGTCAAGCATTTGGTTTTGAATCCATAGCACTTGAGAACAACATGCAGAAACAGCTATGTATTCTGCTTCAGCTGTTGACACAGAAGCATTTTTTTTTTTTTGCTTCTTGCATTGCCAAGAGATCAATCTGGATCCAAGAAACTGGCAACCTCCATTGGTTTTAAGTTAAATTTTAAGTTAAATTGGTTTGTTTAAATTTTAGTTCGGTGCTAAAATTTTAATTAATCCTAATTGTCTCTAGGATTTGTTTGCTAATTTGATAAACTAATTTGTTTTAATTATTTACCAAATAAAGGAACTAATTAATTAATTAATTAATATCTTATGTTTGTCTCTTTCTTTGTCACAGATGACAAGAAAGATTATGAATGATGGAATATTTGTCTTTTAGTGCAAAAGTCAATATTCCTTTTGCAAAAACCCAAAAAACAGATTTTGTCTTATGTTATACAATTTTTTGGATCAAAAAGTTGATTTTGAAAACTTTTCAAACAAGACAACTAGTTTTTGATGGTTTAATAAAAAACAACAAACACAATTCCCGTGAATTGTGTATGCAAAACCTAGGGTTTTCCTAGGGTTTTGTTGTCATGTTTTTCAAAATATTCAACCCGATGGTTAAACAATGAAAAAAATATGTTTCTAGTGAGATTGTCACTAGTGTATGATGATTATGAACAATCTAATTGATTTAGAATACTCACAAAATGCTTTGTTTTGAAGAACAATCAATAAAATAGTGTTGTAGGGTTTTCAATTTTTTTTAATGATGTTTCGAAGCTAAAAACCATCTGTTGAAGATGTTTTAACAACTGATGAACAATACCCGTGTATTGTTTCACAGGAACTTGTGTTGTTTGTGATGTTCAAGCTGAAAAATCAACAAAACTTCTTTAAAATGCATAAAATGATTCAGAAATCATATTTGTTTGCATTTGTTGTATGTTAATAGTAGAAGAAGATGAGTTTGAAGACTAAACGACTTGTTGATGTGTGTTTTTGAAGCTAATGAATCACTGAAATCAATGTTGTTGAATGAGAGGATCGAAATCAATGAATGATTGAGCCAAGGCTCTAATACCACCTGATGAAATCAATTTTTCTGTGTGAATGAATGTTTGCTGTTGAGTATGAACAACAACGACAAACACTGGTTGATGTCTCCAATGATCTTTTCTAATCTCTCAATCAACAAATATGAACCATGGTGCGGAAACCCATGATAGATGTTATGATATCAGTGTTGTGTATGTTTGTGTGTGATTGTGTGATTGCTAGTGCTTGGATGATAATATCTGCTTGATTGTATTGATTGTTCAAAAAGCTTACAAAGGATTAGGGTAGTGTGCTATTTATAGCCGATACACAAAAGCTATATACAATTATCAAACTACCCTTATGTAAATAAAATTACATAGAAAATAATCCCCAAGTCTACAAGTCATCTGTTGTGGAGAATAAGTCATCCGCTGTGGAGGATATCTCATCCGCTGTGGAGGACATCTCATCCGCTGTGGAGAAGACTTGTCATCCGCTGTGCATAGTGTTTGTTCATCCATTGCGGAATGTTCATCCGATGTGGATGAACATCCGCTGTGAATGTTGTCCGCTGTATGTTCTTCATCCGCTGTGGGATGGATGTTCATCCGCTGCACACACTTAGACATATTTCTTCATCCGCTGCTAATGATCTTCATCTGCTGTGGACTCTTTCTTCATCTGCTGCAGACACTTGTCAAAATTTCTTTTATGTACAAACCTGAAAATGAAATTTAAATAAATATTAATGATTGATATGAATGTTAATGATGTTAATGTGTTAGTTAGTGATTGTTTTGGATGTTAAAACACATTATGTTTGTTTGTTTGATATGGCAAGCATCATACTTTTTATGCATTAATTCTTAATGCAATTGTTAAGTCCAACATTTCGCATCTTTTATTTTTTTAAAAAAAAAATAGGAATATTATACTCAATTTAAAGAGGAAAAAATGTTTGATTTTATGGTGCAATTTGTTTTAAAAAAAATCTAGTATGAAAAATTTATAAACGTTTAAAAAAATTAGAGAATCTCAAAAAAGTCAACAAAAGTAATTAAATACCCAAAATACCATTCCATCTTTTTCTTTTCAACGTTATAATCTTAGCTATTGATTGAGAAATAGAAGGCTAAGATCATTTCTTAGCCTTCTTAGCCAAAATATATTTTTTAGTGGAACCTATATATATACACATATATATACATATATATACACACACATATATATACATATACATATATATATATATATATATATGTGTGTGTGTGTGTGTGTGTGTGTGTGTGTGTGTGTGTATGTGCGTGCGCGCGCGCTTGTGTGTTTATGTGTTTTTGATTTTGTTTTTTAGTTCAGGGGTAAAATGGTCATTTACAATCATTTAACAGATAAACTTAACAAAAGTTAGTGCCAATGACTAATCCTGTTAAGGTTTGACAAACAATTGGAACCAATTATGTAATTTCTCAAAAGTTGGGAACAATCTTACAATATGGGTATACCACAGGGACCAATCGTGTAATTAACTCTATATAAAAGCTACTGTCACTAGATGGTTTTCACTCACATTCCATTCAATTCGTCAGGATACCAAAACAGTTCAATTGCTATTGGCTACAACACTGAATAATAACTCGATTTTGAATATGACTTTGTTTTCAGGAAAAAAATATATATCAGAAAGATGACTAAAAACTAAAGACAATCGCACATTAAGTTTTTTATGTAACGAACAAAAGTTTTTAAAAAATCATTAGAAAAAAAGGGTTAAACGCATATATTATAGCAAGAGTGCTGAAAATGATTTTTTAAGTTACACATTGCTTTAGTTTAGTAGCATAAATTTGATTTTTTTTTTTAAATTAACTGTAGCGTTTTGTTGTTATTTAAATAAATAGCAAGTTCTCCAGAAAGAGATAATAGGAAACTGGGTAGGTTTTGCTCCTGATATTGCTTTAAGCTTTCTTCACTATGCTTCCGAACAGACCAACAAATGATTGTGCATTAAAATTTGAGTAACTTCCATTGTCGTATTTTCATGCTAAAATGCTAATGATCCTTTAAGAAAATTGTTTAATCACAAAGTCAACAAGTGACGAATTATAAAGAGGAACCCAATGAGAAAGGTATAGTAAATTTTAGAATTTGGGTTCATTGTTTTACATATCTGGAAACTAATTAAGCATAGGTATCAGACTCTAAACGCATTCAATTTAAGACATTAGTTTATCACAGACTCCAAAGCAATTAATGATACTCTCCCTGATAAACGAACAAGTGACCCAAAGCGATGCTTATGGAAATCTGAGAGAGGGTGTAGAGAAATACCGTGATAAATTGAGAGTCGCGAAATGCTATCGGATTGAAATTATTTGAGTTTACATCAAAATTTTCAATCGGATAAAACTTCAATTAGAAGAACAAGTATAATATGTGTGTGAGAATTTGTGAACCAGAGAACAAAGGTTTAAGAAGACCAAATTCACTCAAAATCGAATTTTGCAGGGATTGGGGTAACTGCCTTTGACAGTTCTCAACTTAAAATTTGACTATTTTACTCCCCGAGTTTCACATATGAAATTTCAAAAAAATTATATCTCAGCTCGACCCCGGCCAAGGGCTATGTCCCTTGGACCCCGCCATGGGTTCCTACTCCTTGGACCCTACTACTAGAGGCGTTGCCCCCAAATCCCCGCCAAGGGGGCGTTGCTCCCTTGGAAAACCTATTACTTGGGGGTTTCACCCCTAAGAAGGTTTTTTATATCGAAGATCATAATAAAGTCGAACAAGCGTGCATTGCGCACCTCCTGACTTGTTTGATAGATATTATGATCATGTTAGTATTAGTCAATCCACTTAAACTAAAATATATAACATAGAGGTCAAGAACTACAAGGCATACTTGTCTTAATAATTATTTGGACAAATCACTACAACAATTTTACCCTATACCGACAAAAGCTATAGCGACGGCACATGTCGTTGGTAAAGGTGGCTCTGTGCCGACAACATGTCGTCGGTAAAGCTAAAAGTCAAAAATTCAACCCTTTGAGTCTATCCCGACGACATGTCGTCGGGACATAGTTGCGCGGGCTACCAAAGAAAATGCGGTATAATAAAAACATATATCCGGACGACTTGTCGTCACTGTAGGTAAAATTTATTTTCTTTTTTTTAACCTTTCGCTTAAGAAAATAAAACAAAAACTCCGTGTTCTCTTTCCCGACGACAAGTCGTCGGGATAAGTAATTTTAAATTTATATTTTTTTTATAGTAAAAAAATATATATATTAAATTTATACAAAAACTCTTTGTTATTTGTGCCGACGACATGTCGTCAAGATAGGGATTTTTTAATTTTTTTTATTTTGAATCTATAGGGACCTTCTGCCCCATTTTTCGACCAAAAAACCCCACTTTCTTCTCCCGATTTCATCTTTGTTTATAAGCTTATTTGGCATCAAATTAGAGTGTTTGAAGGTAAGAATGATGTTTTTTTTACTATAATGAAGTTATATAATCTTGTTTTTATAAGTTTTATTTAAATTTTTGTGTTTTAGGTGAGATTAAAGTTTAAAGCTTGAAATTAAAGGATTTGAAGATTTTCAATGTATGAAATTCGTTTAAAGCTTATAATTTAAGTGTTGTTTAGTGAATATGTTTGTGATTAGGCTTGTATGATTGTAAAAGTATATATATATATATATATATATATATATATATATATATATATATATATATATATATGTAAGTGTATATGGGTTTGATGTTAGATTAGATTATATCCACCAAGTGTTTGATAAAATACCACTATATATATTTTATGCATTTTTATATGTGTTATTTTATATGTATATGGTTTGAGATATTTAGTTGTTTATATGTATGTAATTATGTTAATTTTATATGTGAATGTTTGTATGTATTTATGTTTATATGTTTGTTCATTAGTATATTATATGTTTGTTTTTTTTTGTAATTGTGTATGTAAGTATGTTGTATACTTGTATGTTTTTTGTATACTTGTAAGTGTGTATGTAAGTATGTTGTATACTTGTATGTAAGTATGTTTGTATTTTTGTAATTGTGTATATAAGTATGTTGTATATTTGTATGTTTGTATACTTGTATACTTGTAAGTGATTATGTGTTGTGATTATGATTGTATGTATGTATATGTAAGTGTATATGACTTTAATGTTAGTACATCTTTGTGTATATGTTAATTGATAAAGTTGTATTTCCATGTTTTATAACACCATAGATATGACAATTGATAAGAGTTGGATTAAATTACGAAATCGAAGTTCTCCGGAATTTATAAAAGGTCTTCATAGCTTTCAAGAAATTACCAAGAACCATGTCAACAGTTTAGGAAAAGCTTTTTGTCCGTGTAAACGATGCTGGAATGGGTCTCGGCAGGATCTGGATATCATTTTTGCCCACATACATGACAATGGGTTTCTACAATCATATAAGACGTGGGCTTATCATGGATATCTTACAGTATGTGGCCAGTGGTGTTAACAACATATAACACACCACCATGGTTATGTATGAAAGTCTTTTTTTATGTTGACTTTGCTTATTCCCGAGCCTAAATCTCCTGGAAAGAACATTGATGTTTTCCTAAGGCCTTTAATAGATGAGTTGAAAATGACCCATTTGAACTAACTTTTGTGTGATTCTAGCATGTTTAAGTGTGTTTGGGTCAAAATGACTCATTTAAACTAACTTTTGTGTGATCTAGTATGTTTAAGTGTGTTTGGGTCAAAATGACTCATTTGAACTAACTTTTGATTGATTCTAGTATGTTTAAGTGTGTTTGGGTCAAAATGACCCATTTGAACTAACTTTTGATTGATTCTAGTATGTTTAAGTGTGTTTGGGTCAAAATGACCCATTTAAACTAACTTTTTGTGTGATTCTAGTATGTTTAAGTGTGTTTGAGTTAAAATGACCCATTTGAACTGACTTTTTGGGTGATTCTAATATGTTTAAGTGTGTTTGGGTCAAAATGACCCATTTGAACTAACATTTGATTGATTCTAGTATGTTTAAGTGTGTTTGGGTCAAAATGACCCATTTGAACTAACTTTTGTGTGATTCTATTATGTTTAAGTGTGTTTGGGTCAAAATGACCCATTTAAACTAACTTTTGATTGATTCTAGTATATTTAAGTGTGTTTGGGTCAAAATAACCCATTTGAACTAACTTTTGATTGATTCTAGTATGTTTAAGTGTGTTTGGGTCAAAATTACCCATTTAAACTAACTTTTGTGTGATTCTAGTATGTTTAAGTATGTTTAGGTCAAAATGACCCATTTGAACTAACTTTTGATTGATTCTAGTATGTTTAAGTGTGTTTGGGTCAAAATGACCTATTTGAACTAATACTTTCAATATGGTTAATGCAGTAAAGAATTCAAGAGGAGTATGTGAGATTCTCTAGCGACACTGGTGGAGACTCATCTGCTGTTGATGAGATTCAATGCATTGAGTGTGCCTTAGTTCAAAGGCGAGGACATATACGAGGTGTTGGTCGCGTAGTGAGACATCCCACCCCTGATTTTTCTAGCTTGCAACCTCCTCCAACACAACATTTACAAGATGAAGTTGTAGAACTTAGACAATAACAACAACAAAATCAAGAAACTATACAACAACAACAACAACAACAACAACAACAACAAATCCAACAACAAATACAAGAAATGCAACGATTGTTTCAAGAGCATATGGAAATGATGCGCTGAGCCGCAACGACCATCTGGTGGTCATTAGCATTTGTATTTTTGTTAGATTTTGTTAAACTTTAAACTAATTGTATGAATTATTTGTTTGTTAAACTTAAATCTGAAGTTGTATGAATTATTTGTTTGTTAAACTTGTATTGGATTTTTATTGATTATATGTTTGTTAAATTTGTAAAAAAAAATTAGGTTCCTGCATAAAATGAAAAAAATTAAATTTGTTAGAAAAATATGAAAAAGACCTATAGCGCCGACAAGTCGTCGCTATAGATCATTTTCCTTTTTTTAAAAAAATATAAGAAAACGACCTAGAGCGACGACATGTCGTGGTCTCTTTTTTTATTTTTTTATTCGGTAAAAATCAGAAACCACAACACTTGTAGGGACGATTTGTCGTTCCTATAGACGAACTTATGCCGACGATATCTATCCCCGACAACACTTCTGCCTATTACGACTAATTTAAGCGAACTAAGTCTATAGCGAAGATAAGTCGTCGCTATAGAGCAAAATAAGCTATGGTGACGACGTGTCGTCGCTATAAGCTGTCAAATTTTCGTTGTTATAGACCCACTTTCTTGTAGTGACTAACCCAAGTAGTCTATTGTAATTGGGTTGTGGCCAAAGTGAATCACAACAAAATTAGGTGTTCAAATTTCAAACCACCTAAACATAAATGTAGCTTTTGGTTCTTATTTAATATAGGGTACAATTATTAAGAAATTACTGCAACATCTAGTTAAGTCTTTAGTTATGAGCGTTCAAATTCTTATACTTGCTACGTTTAGGAATACAACTGTAGTTGTTAATTAAGATTAGAGTGAGGTTATTCTACAAAGTATATTTTTGCTACAAAATGTGAGAAGACACAATAAGGCTAAAAAAAGTCAAAAAATATTATATCTCACAATTTAAATCGAATTTCAAAAAAGTACTTCGGAGTCTCTGTTCCTCTCGTCGTCCTCTTTCAAAAAATAAATAAATAAATAAATAAAAATTTCATTATATCTTTTATGACACAATGACGTCATTGTGTATTTCATAACTTTCATAATGACACAATGACGTCATTGTGTCTTCATAAATGACACAATAAAAAAACGTTAATTTTTTATTTTTTTTATTTTTCGTTTATGTTTTTTTTCTTAGTGAGGACGGCTAGGGGAACAAAAGTTCAGAATTACTTTTTTGAAATTCGATTTAAATTGTGAGATATAATTTTTTTGTGACTTTTTTGACTCATTGTGTTTTCTCACACTTTGTATCAAAAATACACTTTGTATTTGAATCTCTTCTTAAGATTAAGATAGTTTTGATCTTTATATATATTTAAATTCGTATCTGAATTAACATTAGTGCATATGAGAATTTACATAGGGTTATAATCAAATGCAACATAGTTATCAGATATTTTTCATAATAATGTAGATTTACGATAAATTCATATGTGAATTATCATTAGGTCACATGAGAATTTACACAGAACTATAATTCAATGCAAACATGAAAAACCTAGCTAGTTAAATTCAAAATTTACATTGGCCTTGTATCATATGCAAATACAAAAACACCTCAAATTTATAATATAAACTCGCATGTTAATTTATGTGAAATATATGTTAAACAACAGAGAAAAAAGTTCTTAAACATACACAAGTAAGAGTTTCTCGAATAAAAAATAAATGATTGTTTAATGTTGTAATATGTATATTTAACTATAAGACCAAAGGACATGTAGTTCAATAAAGATGGTGCTTATTAATGTGTACATCCACATGGTTCAAGTCTTATAGTAAAAAAGTGATGTAGAACCAGAAGTAGGAAGGCATGTGAGTCTCGCGTTGTAAAAACAAACAAAGCGAAACTTTAAGTCATGTTTAATATCAAGTGATAGTACTACTAGTACCTGCCATAAGTAGAGCACGACGGTGGAGATGGTGCATGAATAGATGCTAAAGAATTCGGAAATCATCATGTGCGTACCTCATATAACAATTGGGAGTGAATATTGCAGCGGAGATTGCTCCACTACAACAAGATTTCATCTCTTCAAATATAACAAGTAAACATTTATCACCCTTATCTGGATGTATATCAAGTGTACATTGCATAACCATGTGCACGTTTAGACTTGGTGAGCCATAAGGTTGAATGTCGTAAGCATATGCTCTAGACTCATTGTATACTATTTTCCGTAAATTACCTACCAATATAGAGAGCGCTTTATCGAACCCTCAACATAAATGGCTTTAAGCTCATTAACTTCATGGGCAACAAACCAAACATCATAGAAACTCATAGCAAATGGCTCGTATCGTACCATACACGTATCCCTGCATGCCACAGCTTTCTTTTGGTCTGGGCACTTTTCTAGAAGCATTGGTATTGCCTTGTTCACACAAGACACACAATCTGTAGGTTTTAAATAGACCGCGCAAAGCACTACAACAACAGCTATGTCAGGGTGGTCACCAGCAATATCAAAGTTAAAGCCGAGAGTTTTTGGTTTTTCACTAGCTACCTTCTTGAAAGCAGGCATTATTAACGGAATATATTAGCATTGATTTATAATTCATTGTATTTTCCATATTTTGAGTATAGTGGTTAGGGATGGATCATTATATATACTGCCTTTGTATCTTTCAAGGGAATCAATCGAAAATAACAACATTATTCTCCAATTTTACACATTCTTTCATGGTAATCAGAGCCAAACCCCAACCCTAATTTTTTTTCATTGTCGTTGCCCTCTCTATGGGCATATCTTCTCTTTCACCTGCATGGTTGAACCAGCCGAATTCTCAACCAAAAACGATAAACAAACCCTTCACCCGGCTTACTCGGTTACCAACATCAACACCAAGATCCGTACCCTCGATGGAAAGAAAGTCCCATACACATCGTGGGTTAATCTTTTCAAACTTCACCTTCGTGCCTTCAAAGTCCTTCATCATATCGATGGCACCAAAGAACCTCCACAAGCAACAGCCCCGGAGCACAAAAACATGGCTGGAACTTGATGCATTCCTTCAATGGATCTATGCCACAATCTCTGATGATCTTCTTGCCCGCCTCATCAGAAAAGAACGCACCGCTAGAGAAACTTGGCTCGCAACACAAGCTATATTCATTAACAATAAACATGCACGTGTTGCTACTCTTGAAGGAAAATTCACTACCACCACCCTTGCCTCTTGTTCCTCATTTGATGATTATTACCAAACCTTAAAGGATATCGAAACAACCAATACCCCAACAATGATTCCTCCCATTCCCGTATCCAAACAGCTACTGGGGTCGTAACTATGACCCGACAAAAGCAGCCCGGGGTAGGGTCCAGCAAATCGTGGTGGTCGAAACCTGGGACGAGGAGGCCGAACATCTTCTGGGAATGGCTCTCGGTATAACAATTGGGCTCCTCCTCAACAATATTCAACCATGGGATCCCAATCTTATGGGCACAATCCAACAGTGGGCCAATAAGACAACATGTTCCATACCCAACAACATCAACAGTGGGCTTGCCCACCCACTCCTTACCTGTCCCAGCCGCACCACCTTAGTCCAGCCCAATATCCCCAACAATAGGCCCATTTTGCTCAACAGGTTCCACTACAGCACCTCTTGGATTTGCACAGTACACCAACAATGCTTTAAATCCAAGTGATATCAGCTCGGCTTTATCTAGCATGCATCTCAACTACACCGATCCTTAATGGCACATGGATATCGGGGCCTCTCAACACATCACTTCTGATCCTGGTAAGATAACCACTCCCTGTTTATTCCCTACTATGCCTATTTTTGTTGGTAATGGTCAATGTTTATAAATAAATGGGTCCGGTAATGGTTTCATCAAGCTCCCAAACAAAACTTACAACCTTAACCACATCGTCCACTCACCTTATATCATCAAAGATTTATTGTCTGTTCGTAAATTTACCCTTTTGGTTTTTCTTTGAAGGACCTAAAGGATGGACGCCTCCTTTCTCAGCACAATAGTACTGGAGATTTGTATCCTTTCACCGAGCTAGCTTTTTCCTTGTTATCCACTACCGCGACTTCTCCGTGGCATGATTGTCTCGGACATCCTGGCGCGAGTGTGCTAGCTTATCTTAGTCGTTATTGCATTTCTAGTTATAAAAAGTGTGGTTCTTTTGTTTGTTCTTCTTGTCAAATTTCAAACGGTAAACAACTTTCCTTTTTTGATTCAGTCTCTACTACTTTTCAACCATTTGATATTATTCACTGTGACCTATGGACATCACCTATTGAGAGTAATTCGGTTACAAATATTATATGATTTTGGTTGATAACTATACGAACTATGGGTGGGTATACCCTGTTAAATATAAATCCAAAACATTCACCACTTTCACCGAATTTCATAAATTAATTCATACTCAATTCAACAAACTTATTAAAACATTTCAATGTGATCTTAGGGGAGAGTTCAATAACAACAACTTCAAAGAATTTGCCACCCACAACGGACTAGTGTTTCGTTTTTCTTGTCCCAAAACTTCTCAACAGAATGGTCGTTCCGAAAGGATGATCCGTCATATTAACGACATCAATCGGGCACTTCTATTTCATGCCCACGTACCCCCCACTTTTTGGGTAGAAGCGCTACATACCGTCGTCTATCTACATAATATTCTACCAACAAAACGCCTTCATTACCAAACACCCGCCTATGCCCTATATGCACGTCACCCAACCTATGATCATTTTCGCGTTTTCTGTTACGCATGCTATCCCAACATGTCCGCCACTCAACCTCACAAACTTTCACCTCGCTCCACTCGTTGCATTTCTTGGGATACCCATCCGACTTTCGTGGGTAGAGATGCTACGATCCAATCACCGGTAAAGTACACCTATCTAGAAATGTAATCTTTGATGAAAACTCCTTTCCATTCACTAAACATTTATCACCAACTAACTACCACTTTATTGATGACCCTACACCCACCACCCGACAATTTTTTACACCAATATTTCCCACAGCCCCTCACACAACCCCATCCACCACCTCTGATCAACATAACTCCCAAACAAACCCTTCCCAACATCCACCTATTGTACAAGACCCTCATATCCCAAACAACCACCCACCTCACACTCCGCAACCACCTTCTACCACTACCAACACACCTACACCACTCCATGATACAACCTCCACCCCTACCGCACCTCAACCAACCAACTTCCATCACATGCACACACGTTCCAAAACGGAATCACAAAACCAAATCCTAAATACAACTTAGCTGCCACAACAGATATTTCACCCGTTCCCACCTCATACCTTAAAGCATTATCGGACTCTAACCGGTTACATGCCATGAGCAACGAATTTAGTGCGATGCAGGTTAATAATACATGGGATTTGGTTCCTCGTCCCGCAGATCAACCTGTTATTCGATCCATGTGGTTGTTTCGTCACAAATTTAAAGCCAACGGGTCATTTGAACGTTACAAGGCACGGTTAGTGTGCAACGGTAAATCTCAAACCATGGGTATTGACTGTACAGAGACGTTTAGCCCGGTAGTGAAACCAGCAACCATCTGTACGGTTCTTTCCTTAGCCGTCTCCTGATCGTGTCCTATTCATCAACTTGATGTAAAAAATGCTTTTCTCAACGGCCACCTTCAAGAAATGGTATATATGAACCGACCACCTGGTTTTGTCAATCCGGCGGCTCCTACTCATGTATGTCGCTCGAGAAAGTCGTTATATGGACTAAAGCATGCCAATGGGCATGGTACACTAGATTTTTGGGGTTCCTATCATCATTAGGTTTCCGCAGCAGCACTTGTGATACATCGCTATTCATCTACCACAATGGTACACAACTGGCTTATCTATTGCTATATGTCGATGACATTGTTCTCACAGCTAACGAGCCTGCCCTTCTCGTAAAAATCATCACCCGTTTGTGTACAGAATTTGCTATGACTGACATGGGATCGCTTCATCACTTTCTTGGCATCACAGTCACTAGAGATCACAACTCGTTATTTCTAACTCAATCTCAATATGCTAGGGACATTTTACACCGAGCCAACATGACCGCATGCAAACCCTGTCACACCCTGTTGACACTAATGCCAAACTCAGTGCAACTGAGCGGGAACTTTTACCGGATGACACGGCATACCGCAGTCTAGCAGGCGCACTGCAATACCTTAAGACATAAATTTTAAATTTTAATTAATAACCATTCATAATTAAAATTTTAAATATGTTAACTTCAAATTTTAAATGTGTAATATATGGGTTTATTCAATCTGTATAATACACAATATTTAAGACATAGATTTTTATATTATTAACCATATAACAGTAAATTTATTAGCTCGTGTATTACACGAAATGTAACCTAATATATATATATATATATATATATATATATATATATATATATATATATATATATATATATATATATATATATATATATATATATATATATATATGAGAAACATGTAACAAACCTCATCGCTAACAAGTGTATCGCTTTTAACCGGCCAAAACAAATATACAAAATGTATGGAATTTCACAACGAGCTCATATGTCTAACATGTCGTCCAAATAGGTACACCAAAATATTCATGTTCAAACAATTTGTCATATATTTGCTACGATGATGGCAAGGGGTGGTGACTGGTGGTGGCTCAACTTATGCCTCTTGTCATGATTATACCTCACGAAACGAATTTTACCTTTCTAAAAGTGAATAATTTATATTAAATTTTAGCAAATATATATATAAGATGGGGTGTTATATGACGCAATACAATGCCAAACACAAAGAAAAGATGAAAACCTATATTACCAAAAGAATTAAATACCAAATATAAAAACATGTTTGGCATAAATCAACATTTTTATTTATAACAAATTCTTGATATATATGAAGAATAATTGTCGTACTATTATAAAATGTTTAATTGTATAGTAAGGGTGTTGATTTGGTTAAATATTCGAGTTTCGGGTTAATCGGGTCAAACTATTCGGGTTTTTAGCTTTGAAAGTCTACCCGAAACACGACCCTAATAACAATTGGTTTAATCGGTTTTCGGTTGTTCGGGGTCGGGTCGGGTTTCGTGTATTAAACAATGGACTTAAAAGTCTTAAATTAGTGGACTTTGTTGGGTTTTCTTTTGAAGTCTTATAAAATTAATGGACCTAAATAATTAATTTACTATAATAAATTATAAAACTTGCTTAAATATATAACTATATATAAATAAATTGCTCTATTTGAACCATCTAGACAGTTGCTCTATTTGATCGGTTTATTCGGGTTTCTGGTTATTTGGTTCGGGTTATCGGGGTTTTTGAGGTTTTTGAAGTTTATCGAAACCCAACCATAATAACAACCGATTTTCAAGTATTTAGGTAACGGGCTACTTTGGGTTTGGTTAAATCAAGTACATGTGAAATCGATTAACCGCGTACGGGTAAAATCAAAGTGACTATTGCACACAAGGGTGGGGCTAAGATAGGGCTTTTATAAATGTGAAAGGCTACTCTGGATCTGATGGCACTGGAAAAGCAGTTTGATCTACTACTACGGTAAAAGGAGTCATTTTAGCTTTGTAATTAACAACCTATTGTTATAGTTATAATCTAACGATATTAAAGTATATAGTAAAAAAAGGTTTTTTAAGATATTTAAGGGTACTAGTCTCAGTCTTATGAATATTAGTGTAAACGTAGAAGTATGTTTATAAGGTGTGTGAGTTATGTGTTTAAATAAAGGTTATTGGATTTTAATAATCTCAACTTTCATTTGGCCGAAATTAATTCCAACACAGAAAATGTTAACAAAGACTCCCAACTTTTAACTTATTTTTCTCCGACGATCCCTTACTAACTATGAGTTAACACCGTTAGTTTTTTTATGTGATTTGTACTACTTATATGGTCAAAACACTAAGCAAAAAGTTGAAATCAACCATGAGGTCGGTCAATCTGAAAAGTCTACACCATGAAACCCATCAATCTCCACCTTCTGATCTAAACCACTTGACTCGTTAAAGGTAGATTTCAAGTGACGATGGAGGCTATAGACACCAGAAAACGAACCTAATAGAGCTTGGGTGGCGGTGTAGTTGAAAAGTGGCTCAAAGTTAGCCCCATATCATCAAAAAAAACTAACGGGCGTTAACTCTCAGTTAGTAAGGGATCGTTGGAGGAAAATAAGCTCAAAGTTGGAAGTATTTGTAAATATTTCTTGAGTTAGGATTGATCCCGACCAATAAATAAAAGTTGGGATTTTATAAAATCTAATAACCTTTTAAAAAACTAGTGTCACGTAATTGTTATGTGAGTTTGAAATTAGTTTAAGAAGGTTAATTCTTCACGTTATGATACTCCTATAATTAATTTTTAAATATTTACTCTCTAACAAAATTTAAAATATAACTTCTTCAAAATTCTAAATTTATCATTACGACGTGTTTATTTCTATCTATGTTCCAGAAACTTAAGTTTTAATTGAAACCAATCCGGGTCAAATATAATGTTTTTTTAATTTTTTTTCTACAGAAAGATAACGTTTTTCTAAATTCTAAATATACCGTAGCGAAATCATCGTTTCTTTGAACGTTTCGATATAATTTTTATTAAAAACCAAACTCCGCAACGCATGCCCGAAACGCATGGGTCAAATATGATATAATTTTGTTTTCTTCATGACAACTTAGTAATTTTTTAATTCCAAATATATATTTACGACGTGCATACTTCTATCTATATTTCACTATAAATTTTATGGCCACTGCAACGCATGAGTAAAACCTATTGGCTACTAGTATATATGTTCAGGATTATTAAGACTTTTAGTTTTTAGGGTTTTTTTCACTAAATTCTTATATTTAACTTTTTTCTTTGAACGGCAAATGTACGACTCTGCTTCGGAGGATATGTTATCTTATTCGGGTCCACCTATCCGTTTTCCAGCCGGGACCGCACCCCCAACCCCCTCAGGAGGAAACTCATTACTGAGAAAACCTCCTGGTTCAACTCTGAGCATATTGCTCAGAGTGAGACTTGAACCACTGACCTACCCTTATTTACATGTCATGGACACCTCACTTTAACCAGTCAGGCTAAGGATCATTGGTTCTTATATTTAACTACGTACGAGAACTATTGTAGGTCTTTGTTATTAGGATTGTTCACGAGCCAAATCGAGCCGTGCCAGGACAAGCTCGAACTCAGCTCGAAATTAAATCGAGCCAGCTCAGCTCGGTTCGGTTTTAAAACCGAGCTAGAAATCTGGGCTCGAGCTCGGCTCGGTTCGTTTTGGCTCGGTTTTAATTTCATAAACACAATTAAAAAGTCAAATGAAAAATAAATTTAAAATACTACATAACTCATAACCGGTTTACATCAAGTTTCATAAAATATGAATTAGTTTAAAGAAACTAAGTCCAATTTCAACAAAAATACAAATAACTTTATAATTATCTAAATCGAACGAATAAAACCCTTAACACTACATACAACCAATAGTATGCTTTTAGTAAATAAATTAAAAGTATGTTTAAATAATTTATTCTAATATATAAAAATATAGACGCATCACATATAACAATCCAAAACGAATATTATAGTTTAATATTTTGACAAAAAAAATTAGTTAAAAATATATTATATTCTTAACAAATAACTAAATGCAATGATATATGTTATATACATAAAAAAACATATATTACAAGTAAAATAATCTGAGCCATAACGAGCCGAGCTAAGAAACGAGCTAAACCGAGCCGGCTCGGCTCGTTACAAACCGAGCCGAGTTCAGCTCGTTTTTATATTGAGTTAGCTCGGTTTGGTTCAGTTTAAAATCGAGCCATTTCGAGCGAGCTTTTTCCGAGCGAGCTACGAACCGCGAGCTATTTTGTAACATCCGCCCTCTCATACCACCAATATTGTCCGCTTCGCCCACGAGGAGCTTACGGATTTGCTTTTGGTTACCCGGGTGAAAACTTCCCAGAGAGGTCACCCATCTCTAAATTGCTGCTACCTGAGCACGCTTAACTATGGGGATCTCCTCTCATCCACAACCAATACGCCCAAAACACGTTACTGATATTAGAGACAGGACATTCCTTATTAACCAGGAATCTCTCATGTCTACGGCCGATGTAGGATTCGCCTAGGGTGTTACATAATTGGACTGCACTAACAATTTGTTATTCATCAAAAGTTATTTAAGTTCTCTATAAGTAATGCTTTTTCATTAGCACAATTTGCTTAATGCAATTCCTCAATATGAGATTTCTGAGCCTAGCTATTTGTAATTTAATAGAGAACCATCTAAGTCACTGATCGAAGTGTTTTTCTTATATTAGTAAAATTGAGTGCTTACATTCAAACCATTTGGTTTGTTATACCCAAATTATTGAGAAATTTTACTGCAACACTTAATTAAGTCTTTAGTTTTTAGTGTATAACTTTTTAATTTGTTAAGTTTTATACACAGACGTAGTTGATAAGATTGAGATGTTCCGATCATAATGTAGACTTACGATGTAAATTCGCATGTGAATTAACATTAGTTCGCATGAGAATTTACATGAAGCTATAATCAAATGCAATGTAGTTAAGATTGAGGTAGTTTGATGATGATGTAGATTTAAATTGCAAATTAACATGTGAATTAACACTAGATCACATGAGAATTTATATCAAGCTATAAATAAAAAAAAGCCAACGAAATTCATGAAATTACATTGGATATTCTTCATATGTAAATAAAAATAACCTAGCTAAATTTATTTTATAAATTCACATGTTAAAACATGTGTTATAAATGTTAAATGTCATAAAAAAACATATTATGAATGCTGTTTTTATGTTGTAATGTGTATATCTAACTATGAGCCATGTTTAATATCAATGCTAGTAGAATATGCTGGAAGTGGAGTGCAACAACGGAGATGGTGCACGGATGGATGTTATCGAATCCGGAAATCATGGTGCGCGAAGATCATATAACAATTGGGGGTTAATATTGTTGCAGCGACTGCTTCACTACAACAAGGCTTCATCTCTTTAGATATACGAAGTAAACATTTATCACAATCATTAAATGGTATATCAAGTGTACATTGCATAACCATGAACACTTGTAAACTTGGTGAGCCATAAGATTGAGTCCCAAAAGCATATGCCTTAGGATGACCTTCGTATGCTATTTTTGTTAAATTACCTACCAATGTAGAGAGGGCTTTATTGAGTCCCTCAACATCCTTAGCTTTTGCCTCACTAGTTTCATGGGCAACAAACCAAACATCATAGTCATTGATGACAAATGGCCCGTATCGTACCATACACGTAACCCTCCATGCCACAGCTTTCTTTTGGTCTGGGCATTTCTGTAGAAGCATTGGGATTGTGTTGTTCACACAAGACATACAATCTTTAGGTTTTATATAGCCTGCACAAAGAAATACAGCAACAACCTCATTCGGGTTGTCACCGGCAATTACATAGTTAAAACCGGGGTCTGTTGGAGTTTCACTAGTTAGCTTTTTGAGAGCGGACATGATGTTTGTTTTGTAGATGTTGTTGGGTCGAAAAGTGTCGGGGTCTTCTTTGCATCTAAAGATGTGGCTATGGATTGGTTCAGCGATGCTGATGTTATCAACACTGAGGATTATTTGTAGAAGAAACGAAGATAAAATCATGAAGGTCATTTCCATTAGTTTCTTCGCTATAATTATGAAACTTTGTGTTTTCATAAACCAAAAATAAATGATATAAGAAGTAAAGTTGTTTGGAAATAGAGTTTTATACAATTCTTCTACAAATAATTCTTGTGTGTTGAATATTATTGTTGAACGTATACAGTACCTTAAGATACTATACCACCTTATAATAGGAAACAGAAGATGTAACATTAACCAGATGAGTTGGTTGCAATTCGCAAAATCTGGTTATGTCTTTGTAATTGTTTTTTTATTCTAGCAAGTTTCCTGCTAGTTGTCGTGTACATTATATCCGACCGTTTAAAAAAAAAAAAGTCTTTTTTCAAAAGAAGATGCTGAAAATGAAAAAAGAAACAATGTTAAGAGATCAACGAGTAGCCTTGTGCAATCATAAAGGGCTAATAATAATAATGACCCTTTGCAACAAAATCGTAAAAAGTAGCCGACTACAAAGGCACTTGAACATGAGTCTTTTGTGAGACAAGGACAAGCCAGCATGCTACCCAATCAATTATTTATCTATACAATAGTAAAGTAATAGCTACATGTACTTCTATAGTTTTTATGTTTTAACCATACAAGTTTTGTAATTTTTATATTTGGCCTTATATGATTTGCCAAGTTATTTTAGCAATCAAAAAATTCTAATACCTATTTATTTAAATTGCATCATAAAATATTTGAAAACTTGCATTATTTCGACAAATTGGTTAAGTTTTTTTCTGTTCTATTAACGTTATTTTTTTTCTTTTCGTTTTCTTGATATCTTCGAGTTCGAAGTCTCGTTACTATATTTTATGTATTCGGGTTTTCGTATTCAAGTTCGTGATATAATTACACGCGCAATGCGGGCCGGGGCATTTCTAGTTGTTTAAAATTCCAAAGAGTTTATTTGAATACGGACAATTTTAATACATTATCTCATAAATGAAACAATTGGGCTCCCATAAAAGTAAACATATTCGGGTGGCGCTTCGAAATGGGAAGAATACCAACATTGCAAGTTCTAGCAGAGAGAGGAATCAACATTGTCTATTCATTATGTCCACTTTGTGGTGAGTCCACATCATATATTTGTCATTAGATGATTGATTGCTCGGTTGCTTCTATGATTTGGCATATTAATAACGGATGGTGTAAGATTCTTCTATTTATGCTTTCTCGGTTTGTGACTTATTGGAGCTTCAAAATAATCTAGCGTATAGTAAATGGAAAAAGAAAATAGTTCAATTACATATACGATGGGAGAAAAATGTAGAAACTCTACAACAGGAACGTCGTCTCTGTTTTAGACTTTATGAGAAGATTAAGACAACGACATACTTATGGGTGAAGAATCGACCAAGAATTAGTACACTTGGTCTCATTATTGTTATTTTGATATTGATTGTTGCTATCTAGCATCGTATCTCTATTATACTGGTGTTATGATATCGTTTACAGTTTCCTTTGGTGTTACGTGACGGTTTCATAGAATCAAAGCAGTTGCTTTGGTATGGTGTTTCATAGTATAAACACATCTTAGTTTTGGTATGTGTCACATGTTATATTTCAGTTTTTGTATTGTGGAATTGTTGGTTTTGGTCTAATTCACATTCGTAGAAAACTCAAACGCTATTTTAAAATGTCTTCCATTTTTTAACGTTTAATGAGTCCAAATATACAAGACACGTAACATATTTTAAATATGTAAAGACCAAAACGAAAGAAATAAATCTATAAAACTAAACATATTAGAGATATGTCAACACTTCTCTTACTATATCTATAACTTCTAATAAAAGTCTAACTATGGATACACATAGCTCATTTTTAGTCCGTTCATTTAAGCGTCACGTCTGTATTGTCTCATGTTTCTACATTCTTCAAACTTGTGTCACAATGAATTTAAAAACTATTAACTCATATCAATTACAATGAATATTATATATATAATCACTTATTACTTTTAAATTATTTGACATCTTTTCAAAAATCATAAGAAATTACTAATTATGTTAACAAATAATGATTAAATTATTAATTATTTAATATTACCGTTAACGATTTTTTATTTTATTAACATAAAAGTTTATGTTATATCTTCTTTTGAAATAACATTTCTTTATAATTAATTCTAAAACTCATGACATTATTTATATTTTTGTTATTGTTTATTTTTAACTATATTTCATTGATATGAGTTTTAAGCATCCTTTATAATCTTTAATATCATTACACAAAGACGTATTTACATCTTTATGAACAATTAGTATTTAATTTTAACTATTTATTTTTTTAGTTACGCGTCATTGTTACATACTTTTTGTAAATTTTATCAAATTTGTTCATTGGTTGATAATTTTTCTTTATTTTTCAATTCAACCATTCTAGCTTCATTTATTTTTATTGTGGAACGGTATAATTTTTTGATATTATTATATCATGATAACCTTCTTATTATAATTGATCTCTTCAACATCATATATATCATATATACACTAGTGAGTGAGCCGTGAGTTGCTGCGTGGCTTTGAAATTCATAAGGCTCGTTTTAACAATTTAAATGATTGGGATAATGTTATTGAAGGTTTCTGTTGCTTATGAGTTCACTTTCAGATTAAGAACTATGCTTGAACTATGCTTACGATGTTGGATCCAACTATAACTATTACGTCTTATGGGTTTGGAGCTTTACATTATTATTTTTGTAGAAGATTTGTGAACGAAATACACAAAGTGACTTTGTTTATTACGTTGTTTAATTAATATAGTGGAACAAAAGTAACATATATTTGCTACTTCTGTTCTACGACAACTTCTATTGAAATGAATAGTAATTAGATTTTCTAAATCAACAACCATTTTAGCAATTTTCAATTTTATTAAAAAATTAAAATGTATGAAGGAAAGTAGCTCAAATAACCAAACTCGCACGTTGAGGCGGGGACATTAAACTGTGAAAAAATTAACGTTGAAACAATGAAAAAACTAAGGATGTTGATTCCACGTGTTTCAAAGGAGATGTTGATAATATTCAAAAATTAAAGTAGAAAACAACCTTGACGTAAACCTATATGTTACAGCTTTATATAATTACTAGATTTAGTAAACCCATGTATTACACGGGTTAAATAAATAAAATATTAATATAATAAAAATTAATAATTATAAAATGATATTCAAATATATGATATAACTGAAATTACATATGAAAAAAATGACTATAAATAATAAAACAGTGATATCAACTTTTTAAAATTTTGCTTTTAATTTTTTTTTCCAAAAAATAAACATTTTGTTCTAAAATAAATCGTATAAAATGTCATTTTTAAAATTTTTTTTATTATAACTCCTAAATTTGATTATTTTTGGTTTTTAAAAAATTGACTTTTTAAAAATACCAATTTTAAAATATTTCATATTTTTAAAAAAGTTTTATGCTTTAGAAAAGGTTATTATTTTATAAAAAAAATATTTATTTAGAAATAACATTAAGAATAGATTTCTTTCTTAATTTATTAAATCTAAAAAAGTATTAAATAGTATTATTAATAATTAATGTAATTATTTAATACTTGAGAGTGGCGGAAAAATTTTGATGAGAATAATTATGATGGTGTCATATGTCATCTCAAGTTACTCTTATATTAGAGTACAAAGATAAAGATATAAAGATATTGAAATTGTTTTGTGGCGGCAACCCAGGTTTGAGTAAAATTACACTATAACTCATTAGTAAGCATGGCATGATTTTTTGTTGTCCATAGCCAACAACATTAGTTTTTAACCATTTTGGTTAGCATCAAACTGATGTGTGAATATATAATCGGCAAGTGTACCGGTCATGATATAGTAAAAAAATGATTTTCACAAACTAATTTTAAAAATGGAATTCCCTACTAAAGTTCACATAATCGGCAAGTGTATCGGTCGTGATATAGTAAAATACAGGCAAGTCCGGATGTCGAATCCATAGACACTTTTGGCGGCTCTCGTTACTAAACCTCTGTCGACTTCTAACCTAATTAATTTAATTATTAATAAACAAAATAAACAATTTAACTAAAATTAATTAATCTAAACGCGACGGTTGAAATAAATAAATTAAGAGTTTAAACTTGGAAACTTGAATACGATCAAATATATGAAATAACTACCTAGGTAGAAATCCAACTAACATGTAACGACATAAAGGTAATGACTCGTATGACTATCTCTAAAAGTATAGATCTAGGGTTTACTAGATATGTTGCTACTTACTAAGAAAACCAAAGACACGTGTAAAACACTAGATAGGTTTATTAAAATATCTAATGGAAGATTACCTCTAGGTTTTCTATCATAATATCTTTAAGATTGTATTATCCAATCCTAAGATAGTAGATAGTAGACACTTAATAGTAGACAGTATACAGTAGACAATAGATATATATATATATATATATATACATTGTAAGCTTATATCATAAGACTGATGAAACCAAAGAAACCAAAACAATCAAGGAGCTTCCTGTATGCATGCACTGATGTACAAGGTAGAAGTTACTTCGAAAGTTTTACATTCCTCAACACAAATTATTCTAAGTGTAAAATCTTCCAAAGCCAAAGACCAAATCTTCTGAAGCCAAAGATGAAGTCTTCTAAAACTTCAAAGACAAAGTCTTCCGAAGCTTCAAAGACAAAGTCTTCCGAAGCCAACGAAGAGAAGACTGATTTCTTCGAAGACAGAGAGAACATGCTTTCTCTGATCTACTTTTTCATAAAGCTGACCTACTCTCCGCTGCAACTCTGAAGACTCACCAACTTGCATGAGTTGGTGAAAAGGTCTATGCTTTTGTAAACTGTAGATTATGGTTTTTGGTCTGTAACTTCTTACTATGTACCTTTTATCCTTTTTGTAATAGATTAGGATGTAGGTTATGGCATGTCATAGTCACTAGTCAAAAAGGCAATCAGCCTTTTTGACTTTAAATTGATCTTGTTGTCTATATTAGTGTTTCCAGCTGGCCTTCAAAGTATGGCCTGCTGTAGGATGTAGTATAAAGTATCTCAGGTCCTTGTATTTCTTTTTAATGCTTTGTAACACTTGTAAAAGAACTTGAGAGCAATATACAGCATTCTTAAAAACCATACTTGCTTGTTCTTGTTTTTAGTTATGTCTCAATTGTTTACTTGTGTTCTTAGCATCATTTATCAAAACTCGGTTTCCTATTTGATCTGTTAAGTGTTCTAACACTCTCTTCATTGTGGGACTGATTGTATTGACCATCTCTTTAACCGGTCTTGTATATAGTATCAGAGCTTTCCAGGCTCTTGATTGTAAGATCTCACCATCTTAAATCCCTTCAGTTTCACAAAACACTTAACATCTCAAATGGCAGCTATCACAAAGGCTGATATGGAAACCGGTACTATGACATAGTCTCCACTAATCACTCCTGATGACTTTGATACTTGGTGCCAAAGTTAGTTTCACAAAACACTTATCAAGTCTCAAGACTCCAAGATGTGGGGATGTGTTGTCTATGGACCTCATGTACCATCCACCTCTTCAGCTTCTGCTGGTGGTGGTATGATACCAAAGGAAGTGGCTGACTATTCTGAAGAAGACTAGAAGAAGATAGACATAGATCAGAAGGCCATGACCGCCCTCCAAACTGCTCTTCCAAACTCTATCTACAGAGGCTTCAAGAAGTGCAAGACTGCCAAGCAACTCTGGGATGCACTGAAGCTGATGTATGAGGGGTCTAATGAAGAAAAAGAGAACAAGAAAGACCTCTTGAAGCAGCAGTTTAAGAATTTCACCTTCAAGACAGGTGAAACCATGTTTCAACAATACTTCAGGTATGTTGAGATTGTGGATACTCTAATGAATGTTGGAGTAACTCTTGAGAACAGGGAAATTATGAGGAAGTTCATGTCCTCTCTTCCCAGACAATGGACACACTACTGTATGGTCATTAAGAGGACCGAAATCCTCAAGACCCTTACTCTCATTGAGTTGTATGGTATCCTCAGTGGCTACCAGATGGAGATGAACATGCAAAATCCATCTGGTAACTCCAACAATCAACAGAGTTCAGCCTTTCATGTGGTTGAAAGGGATTGTAGAGAATCATAACATCATCTCATCTGCTACCCTAACAACTCACAAAAGGGTCATTTCATCACCTTCCCGGAGACACCAAGAGAGAGCTACACTCAAGGAAGCCCATTCCAAGAGACAAGTTCTTCACAAGCCTTTGTGTCTATTGATGAAAGCACAGGCAACTTTCTCTTCACCCTTGAAGACCTGGACTGTATTCATTCAGACAATCTGGAGTATATGGAAATAGTCCAGCAGATGGCTCTTCTCACTCACAGAGCCAAGAAGTTCTACAAGAGGACAAGGAGAAAGTTTCCTAGCAATATTACCAGTGGAAAGTTTGGGTTGGACAAAGCAAAGTAAAGTGTTACAACTGTAACCAAATGGTACACTTTGCTAGAGAGTGCAAGGCACCAAGAACAAATGGTGGCCAAGTACAGACCAGACCAAACTACACTGATGGAGCTCCCCAGAATGAGAAGCCCAAACAGCAAGCTGCAGTTGCTGTTGAAGAAGGAGGCTTTGACTGGAGCTTTCAGGTTGAGGATACATCTCCAAACCAAGAAATGATGGCAGACCATGAAGAAGGCAAGGTATTGGAACATCTTTGTACACCTGAATGTATTGCTAAAGTTAGCAGATACATGTCCTATAACTTAGAGATGAGATTTGATCTTGAGTCCTTATAAATCTTAAAAGTTGATTTTAAAAGAGCTGAAAATGACTATAAACTTAAAATAGAAGATTTAGAGAAAAGCATTTAAACTCTTAAGCATAAACATACTAACTACAGGACTCAGATCAAAGATCTCATCACTAAGTTAACTGAATGCCAGGCTGAGCTTGTGATCAGCAAAGCCAGGGTAGAAAAAATTTGTTCTTGAAGAAGAGACCTTCAAGAACATTATATCCTCATCCTTGCATGCAAAAGTTTGTTATCAGAATAAGCAGGGATTAGGATCTACTGAGATAGCTCCTCCACACACTCAATTGTCTGTAAGATCTCCAAAGTGTGGAACTTGTGAAGATGAGCTTCCCCTCATAGAGCCCACTGATAAAGAGGATAAAAAGGAGATAGTGAAGGATGACTGTGAGAAGAGTGAAGAAGAGCATCCTAAGAAGGGTCACTATTCTCCTGAGGAGAGGAAAGAGTCTAGGATGACCAAGTCCAAGAGGAAGAACTTGATCAAAAAAGTCAAGAGAAGATCAAAGAAGGCTCAAGAGATCAAGGTCACTTTCAACTCTAAGCAGAAAAAAGTGTTCATCTCTGCAGGATTTGAAGTGGTAAAGGCTGAAGACTCAACTATGAACTCTAGTACCAGGAGTTCTAGTTCACATCCAACTCATTCCAGCAAAGAGAATAAGGCAGATCAGATGTGCACCACTGCTACATAGCATGAACCATCCAGCTCCAACAGCAAGCCTCTCCCCAAGAAGCTTGCTACATCATCTGTGAAGATGAAGATGGAAATAGAAAGTGATCAAGATCAGTCGCTTTCTCAAAATAAGACTCTTAGAAGGAAGCAAATGGACTGCATCATGTGTGGTAGTACTTCTCATCTTGCTAAGGATTGCATCTACAATCCTAAAGGTACTGTCCACATGATCAAAAGGAAACTTCTGAGAAGAAGGAAAAACTAGTTTCGGAAGGAAAATATTTTCCTTTCGAAAGCTCCAAGGTGAATAAGAAGACAAGTGAAAACTTGCCTTCGGAAGAAATTTTGGTCTTGGAAGAAAGGAATGCGTCCAAAGTACTGAAGCCTGCTGTAGTGAAAGCAAGATCTTCCGACGGTCCAGTCTGCAAAACTTTAGAAGTTATCAAAACTTTCGAAGTATTGAAGGTCAAGTCTACTCTTCCAAAGATGGTGTGGAAGATGAAGGAAGACCAAGTGACTGAAAGTTCTTCATCTACAACAACAAATGATCCTCAAAGCTTGTATATAGGATCACTTACTGTTACAATGTCTTCAGATCACTTTGGAAAGCCCAAGACCAATGAGGCTTGGGTCTCCAAATGTAACTAAACATCTCTTTTTTTGTGTAGGAACAGCTAAAGACTAATAGAAATGTATGGATCATTGATAGTGGCAGTTCCAGGCACATGATAGGCAATGGCTCTTTGCTTCAAAATTTTGAGAAAATTGATGGAGGGCCAGTTGCTTTTGGAGGAGATGCTGGAGGTTACATTACTGGAAGGGGCAGGGTCACAAATGGTAAGCTCAGCATTGAGAAGGTAAATTTTGTCAAGGAGCTTGGGTACAATCTATTGAGTGTATCTCAATTTTGTGATCAGAGATATAACATGCTCTTTACTAAGCATGAGTGCATTGTTCTCAAGCCCGGAGTGATCATTCCTCAAGTGCATATCCTGCTCAGAGCCCCCAGGAAAGGGAACATGTACAAGATGGACTTGCAGGAGACATCTCCCTCAGGAGAAGTTTCTTGTTTTCTATCTAAGGCCAATAGTGATGAATCTTTTCTATGGCATAAAAGAATGTGCTATGTAAACTTTAAAAACATGAATAAACTAATTAAGAATGATTTGGTAACTGGAATGCCAAAGAAAGAGTTTACAAGTGATGACCACTGTGTTGCATGCCTGAAAGGGAAGCAGCACAAAATGTCTCATAAGCCAAAGGAAAGAAACTCTATCACTACTCCCCTACACTTATTACATATGGATATCTTTGGCCTCACCAGTGTAATGAGTTTAGGAAGGACCTCATACTGTTTGGTGATCACAGATGACTTCACAAGATTTACTTGGGTCTTTTTCCTTAGAACTAAGGATGAGACTCCTAAGATCTTGAAGAACTTTATTCTGAAAATTGAGAATCAATGTGATCACAAGGTCAAAACCATAAGATGTGATCAAGGAATAGTTTTTAAAAACCAAATCCTTAAGACATTTTGTGATGAAAAGGGTATTTCAAGATAATATAATGCTTCCAAGACTCCTCAGCAAAATGGTGTTGTTGAGAGAAGAAACAAGACACTTATTGAGGCTGTAAGAACCATGTTGTCTGACTCTAAACTGCCCATCACCTTCTAGGCAGAGGCTGTCAACACAGTCTGCTATGTGCATAACAGAGTTTTAGTGGTTAAGACTCATGGTTAGACTCCTTATAAGCTGTGGCACAAAAGGTGACCATTCATTGGTTTTCTCAGATCATTTAGATGTCCCTGCACCATCTTGAATACCAAAGATCAAGTAGCCAAATTTGCTGAGAAATTAGATGATGGACACTTTATTGGATACTCTTCTCAAGCTAAGGCTTATAGAGTATACAATCTCATAACTAGAGTAGTTGAGGAGTCAGCCAATGTGACCTTCAATAAACACACTCCCAGTGTGAAAGGTTTTGGTCCTGATTGGCTGTTTGATCTTGATTTAGTTACCAACTGTTTCAACAAATCTTGTGAGAATGTTTCAGGATCTACAGGTAATTTATCAATAGGAGATCCTGATCCAAGATTTGAGCTGAGAAAAACAAGCAAGCATTCTACCTCAGCTCTGGTGGTAACTAACCCTGCAAGTGAAGATCCTATCAGCACCAACATAACAAATTTAGCTGATACATCTGAGATGCCTTCAAATTCCAACTCAGAGGCTCAGAACTCAGATGAAAGAGCTTCAAATGTAGGAGGAAGTGGAGGTGGTGAAAGTGATCAAGAATTTCTTGATGCTGATAACCACTCCATAGAAGACAACATAAATGATGTCACACATTCATTGGATCAAGTCTCTCTTGATAAGTGCGTTGATGTGGTGGGTGGTACTCCATTGTCAGATTTGAATTTCTCAAATATAGATCTCTCCAATCAACTTGCTGTAATCCCTCAACTCAGGATCCACAAGTCACACCCTACCACAAACATCATAGGAAATGTTGATACAAGGGTGGGAACAAGAAGACAAACCCATAACAAAAATGTTTGTCTATACTCTTGCTTCTTGTCCTAGATAGAGCCAAATAAGGTTGATGAGGCTTTGAAAGATGGAAGTTGGGTTGAAGCAATGCAAGAGGAACTACTTCAATTCAAAAGACAAAAGGTTTGGAATATATGTCCTCTTCCTCAAGGGAAGACTACCATAGGAACCAAGTGGGTTTTTAGAAACAAGAAAGATGATAGAGGACTTGTCATCAAGAATAAAACCAGACTAGTTGTTTAAGGATACACACAAGAACAGGGAATTGACTACACGGATGTCTTTGCTCCTGTGGCAAGACTTGAAACAGTAAGAATATTGTCACACCCTCAAAATCCGCGTGCGGGGTTTTACCGCGAGGCGCGTGACATACCAGGATCTCAGTCATTAGTTACCAAGAGTGACTCTATATGATCAACAACCAAAACCAGAGTTAAAGTTGAAAATACTGCGGAAGCGTTTTTAAAATCCCAAAACAAGTAGTATGTAAAGAGAATGCACAAAACATACGCGCCCAAACACAATTGTTTAATGTAAAAATAATCCCAAAATTTTAAACAAGGTAAATGCAGACAACTCAACAATGCTGACGTGCGTGCTCCTAGGCAACTGGCAACCTTAACCTGAGAATAGCATACTATTGGTGAGTTCAAGAGTTCACGTTAAAATGTAAACCAATAAACAGTTTCCAGAGCATAAGTAGTGTATTGCAATAGATAGCTAGTCTATTAACATGAAAATATTAAACATAGTGATTTCACGAGTGAAGCTGACTGTGATAGTTTGTGCCTCCCGTCACGACTTACCAGGTCGTGACAATATATGTTAGGACAAAATTGCACCCGTTTGACCTCGAGTCGCACAGGTGGGGCTCGTCAAACCCAGTAGTACTACCCAAAATTTCCCGCTAGTCAATATTAACAATCTGAAAGTATGAGGACTTTCCATGGTAAACAGCACTATATTAATATTATACACACTCATATTTAAAAGCATTTGTGATCAACAGTATGCTATCTCCCCCAAAAGAGATTATGTAAAAAGAGTGGGGCAAGAACTCACCTGATGCGTGCAAGAATTAACTTAGAGCTTAACTTGAAAGAAAGAGTGGAAAGACAACCTTCAAAGGTCACCTAGAACACATGAGTACGTAAGTACGCGCACACAGAAATCCCGAAGAAACCCTAAGTGCTCTACAAATCAAAGGACTCACGGTTTTCAGAAAGACATAACGTGTTTGACCCAGTTGACTCGTTTGACCCGTTGGTGACATTATAGGTGATAATTCATTAATACCAACACAACAGCATATCATACATGATTTACATCCAAACTAATCACACATGGAAATTCATTACCCATAAGTACTACCTAGATCATCATATCATCAAGCATCATACAAGTCTTGCGAATCTCAAACTATTATCATGCTCATAACATCCATAACACAAATAATACACCATACAAGGATCAAATCAGACACCACATGCCATGTGAAGCCACTCACGACTTCACACTCTAAACCCTGCCAATCCTACTAAGTAGGGGCCTCAGATTCGCACGCATGTATGATGACCATCACACATCAATTACCACAATCCAAATCATTCCCAAAACATTCATTCATGATTAACCATCAATCAATCAAAATCCTAACATGCTCCTATGATTTATAAGCATGAACTTCCACAAACAGGCCAAAACAGATAATTACCCAAACCAACATCCCTTGAATCCACCTAATACATTCTATCACCTTATAACTCATCTATGAACTTACTAGCATGATCCAAATGCTCCTAACATACCCAAATCATCATATTTAAGAGATTTCACAATTAAAGTTTCCCTTTTGGGAAAATACATCCCAAATTCATCAAACTCACATTACATTCATGAATTTACCATTTGCATACCAATTCAAGTTCATAACAAATCTAACATGATCAAAACACCAAATCATCATGATTCATCACATTCAACATCAAAAAGTTACTATTTTAAGCAATGTATGAACTACCACGCATCTTCTTGATTTCCTAACGTTCATATCAACAATCTAGTATCTAATCATCATCATAAGCATATCCATAACACCAATTCATCATCAATTCAACATTTCATGCAAAATAAAGTTACTATTCTTAGTAACCTATTAACAACACATCAAAATCCTAACTTTCTTGCACAATCAACATTAACTAATATGTATGCAATCTAACTAACATAGTAACATCCACAAACAACCAACAATCAACATCCAATTTCAGATTTTCGAATTAGGGTTTCGGCCCTAACATAGATCCCATAAGAACTTGTAAAAATCCAACCTTTATTGCATACTTGACGTTAATTAACATGTAATCTACCTAACAAACACATTAACAACAACAAACAAGCATCAATCGGCCACCAAATCATCAAAATCGACTAAAACTTTTGGCTATACACCAAACCCATCAAAGAACTCGAATTCTAACCTTTAAATCGTAAAAGGAACAAGATTTGATGTTGTTAACTTGTTGAATTGCTTGGAACTAGATCAAATCCCTAGCTTTATGGGTGTTCTTGACCGAATTCGAATTGTGTGTGTATGAAGAAGGTGTCGCGGCCGTGAATGGGGTATTAGGGTTTTCTTTTGATTTTTCTTTTTAATTAAATTAATTAGTGCTAATTACCCTTTAAGCCCTTGTAACTTGTATTTTATAAAAACTAGGCTTTTAATTAGTTTTTAAAAGGTTTTTAACTACTAAACATTATTATTATTAGTCACAAATAATAATTAGGTAGAATTTTCATTTGACACACAACGCACGAAACAAATATAACACGTTGTCACGTTACGCGATAAATTTACAGTTAACATTTAAATCACATAAGCATAACTTAAAAATCACATTATTAACTTAGTTATCATAAATTTATCATTACTGATTGTTATTAAGTCACCAACGTTTAATGACAACGAGTGTGTGCGCACGACACGTGTGTGCAAGACTTAACATAACTAACGGAGTTTGGTAACGGAAAATTACCGGATGTCACATTATCCCCATGTTGAAAGAATTTTCGTCCCGAAAATTGCGTTACATGGTGAGTGATCCATCACTGGTCTACTGCATTGGCACAAGGAAATCGAAATCGAGTGAGTTTTGGATGAGTTGTCACATCATCCCCATGTTGAAAGAAATTTCGTCCCGAAATTTAAATCAATACCTTCGTCGGCTGGCATCATCCTTTCGAATAGTTGAGGATACTTAAGATTCATTTGGTCTTCACGTTCCCACATGAATTCTGGTCCACGTCTTGAGTTCCAACGAAATTTGACGATGGGTATCTTGCTTTGCTTAAGCGTTTTCACCTCACGATCCATCACCTCGACCGGTTCCTCAATAAAGCGAAGTTGTTCATCCACTTGAACTTCTTCTAGCGGTACGACCATAGTCTCATCCGTCAAACACTTTTTCAGATTTGACACGTGGAATACGTCATGGATTCCACTTAGCGAATCAGGTAAGGCTAGTCGATAAGCCACTGGACCTATTCTTTCCAAGTTCTCAAATGGTTCAACGTATCTCGGATTTAGTTTTCCTCTTTTACCAAACCGAATCACGCCTTTCCACGGTGAGACTTTCAATAAGACTTTATCACCAACTTGAAATTCTAGAGGTTTTCGTCGCTTGTCAGCATAGCTTTTCTGTCTGTCGCGCGCTGCAGCCATACGATTCCTTATTTGTATAATCTTTTCAGTAGTCTCGTGTACTAGCTCAGGACCCGTTAGCTGGTTGTCACCAATTTCAGCCCAACAAACTGGTGATCTACATTTTCTCCCATACAATGCTTCGAAAGGTGCAGCCTTTATGCTAGTGTGATAACTGTTGTTGTAAGAAAATTCCACCAATGGTAGGTGAACTTCCCAGTTATTCCCGAAGTCAATCACACAAGCACGTAGCATGTCCTCCAAAGTCTGTATAGTACGCTCTCTTTGACCATCAGTCTGTGGATGATAAGCAGTACTCATATCCAATCGCATACCTAAAGATTTCTGCAGTGATTGCGAGAAGTACGATGTGAAACGAGCGTCGCGATCAGAAATGATTGAGATCGGTACTCCATGCCTCAAAACGATCTCCTTCACATAGAGTCGGGTTAATTTCTCCATCTTTTCTGTTTCCTTTATCGCTAGGAAATGAGCAGACTTTGTTAATCTATCCACGATAACCCATATTGTGTCACAACCAGTAGAAGTTTGAGGTAGCTTGGTAATGAAATCCATTGAGATCTGATCCCACTTCCATATTGGGATCTCGGGATATTGCAACAACCCAAATGGTTTCTGATACTCCACATTTACCTTTGAGCAGGTCAAACACTTGCTCACATAAGTAGCTACATCCGCCTTCATGTTAGGCCACCAGTAGTGCGCCTTCAAGTCATGATACATCTTGTCAGATCCGGGATGTATAGAATACTTAGACTTGTGAGCTTCACTCATAACCAAGTCTCTCAAATCTCCATGTAAAGGTACCCATAGTCTGTCCATGAAGTAACGAATCCCATCCGCCTTTACTTCTAATTGCTTTTCCATTCCCAGTAACGATTCAGACCTAATGTTTTCCACTGTCAGCGCTTCTACTTGAGCCTCTCGGATTCGCTTCGGTAGTTGTGTGCTGATGGTAAGTTGCAAAGCTCGCACATGTCGAGGCTTAGCAGTCTCTTTTCTACTTAGCGCGTCAGCAACTACGTTTGCTTTCCCCGGATGATACTTGATAGCACAATCATAGTCGTTCAACAACTCCACCCAGCGTCTTTGCCTCATGTTCAACTCCTTTTGCTCAAAGATGTGCTGGAGGCTCTTGTGATCGATGCAAATAGTGCATTTGGTACCGTACAAGTAGTGTCTCCAGATCTTTAAGGCAAAAACTACTGCACCCAGTTCCAAGTCATGAGTGGTATAGTTCTTCTCAAGAATCTTCAACTGTCTAGAGGCATAAGCTATCACCTTATCCTGCTGCATCAGGACGCATCCAAGCCCTTGAATGGAAGCGTCACAATAGACTACGAAGTCATCATTACCATCCGGTAACGCTAATATTGGTGCGCTACACAATTTCTGTTTCAGCAACTGGAAAGCAGATTCCTGACTCTCACCTCATTTGTATGCTGTTCCCTTGTGAGTCAAGGCTGTGAGAGGTCGTGCAATCTTAGAGAATCCTTCAATGAACCGTCGATAGTATCCCGCTAAACCAAGGAATTGCCGGATCTCGTTCGGCGTTTTGGGTAAAGCCCAATTCTTTATTGCCTCAATCTTGGCTGGATCAACATGTATCCCCTTCTTATTACCAATGTGACCCAAGAACTGCACCTCACGTATCCAGAAATCACACTTAGAAAACTTTGCATACAGTTGTTCCTTTCTAAGTAATTCCAAGATCAAACGTAAGTGCTCCTCATGTTCTTCCTTAATATTGGAGTAGATCAGTATGTCATCAATTAAGACGATAACAAACTGATCAAGATAGGGTTTGCACACGCGATTCATAAGGTCCATGAATACTGTTGGTGCATTCGTCAACCCAAATGGCATGACCAAAAATTCATAATGACCATATCGTGTATGAAAGGCAGTCTTCGAGATGTCCTCTTCTTGAACTCTCAGCTGATGATATCCAGACCTCAGGTCAATCTTAGAATAATAGCTTGATCCTTGCAGTTGATCAAACAAATCATCTATACAAGGTAAAGGATATCCATTCTTGATCGTGACTTTGTTCAGTTCCCTATAGTCAATGCACATTCGAAATGTACCATCCTTCTTCTTCACAAATAGAACTGGCGCTCCCCAGGGCGACGAACTCGGTCGGATAAACCCTTTATCCAACAACTCTTGTAGTTGGGCGGATAATTCCTGCAGTTCGTTCGGAGCTAACCGGTACGGTGCTCTCGCAATTGGAGCGGCTCCTGGAGTCAACTCAATTTGGAATTCAACTTGACGATGAGGCGGTAATCCAGGAAGGTCCTCCGGAAACACCTCGGGAAACTCACTAACTACTGGGATATCCTCTATCTTCCTTTCCTCCGCTTGCTTATCAGATACGAGTGCCAATATGGCTAAGCGACCTTTCTTTAACAACTTCTGTGCCTTCATATACGAGATGATGCCTATCACCGCACCACTCCTATCACCTCTGACTGTAAGGACTTCTTTGCCAATGGGAATCCGTATGATCTTCTCGTGGCATATGACTTCCGCTTGCTTATCGGAAAGCCAATCCATGCCTACTACTACATCGAAACTTCCTAGTGTAACAGGCATGAGATCTATGGCAAATGTATGACCAGCAAGCTCTATATTGCAGTCTCTAAGAATATGCGTTACGTGAATCTGTGTACCGTCAGCTAACTCTACGGTGTATTTAGATTCTAAGGCTGAGGGCATATCACTTAAAAGGCTATAAAACTTAGTGGACACGAAACTTCTATCAGCTCCGGTATCGAATAATATGGTAGCAAAACGACCATTAACCGAAAATTTACCAGTTACTGTTATAGGATCGTTTAGAGCCTCACCTGAGCCAATGACGAAGGCTCTTCCTTTGGCTCCATTGTTGTTATTTCCACCATTGTTGTTGCCATTACCATTGTTGTTATTATTGTTGTTTCCGTTGTTATTGTTGTTGTTGTTTCCATTGTTGTTGTTGCCATTACCATTCCTCTTGAGCTGGGGACAGTTGCGTCTGTAATGGCCTTCTTTTCCGCATTCACAACAACCTTTCGAAGTTTCTTGTGATTGTTGAGGCTTTTTCATCAGTTCACCCCGGCAGTCCTTCGTTGCATGCCCAACTTTACCATAGCGTTGGCATCGGAAGTTGTCACACCTTCCGGTGTGATGGTAGTTGCATCGATTGCACTTGGGACTTTTCCCCACATAGCCTCCTTGTCCCTGCGATGCCAAGGATGACTGATTGAAATTTTGGTTGTTATCAAACCTCCTTTGTTGCTGGGGAGGTTGCTGCTGCTGTTGTACCTGTTGCTGCTGTTGTTGTGGCTGGTTGCTGGAGGATGAACCTTTTTTACTTGAACCATCCCACTTGCGTTTATGGTCGGGCACGCTTGCCACCGCGCCCCGCTTGGGTAATCGTCCTTGTTCGACTGCTTGATCAGTCAACCTGTGGGCTGTTCGGATAGCTTGTTGTATGGTAGTGGGGTTGGAAGCAGTTACCATACTCTGAATCTCGGGCACCAGTCCACGTATGTAGTGCTCGACTCTCTTGTGCATTTCATTGGCCATTCCAGGGCATAGTGTGGCCAACTCATGAGTACGGGTCGTGTAGGCTTCAATTTCTGAGCCTTGCATTTTGAGTTGCCAGAACTCAATCTCCAGTTTCTGCACTTCATTTCGAGGGCAGTATTCTTCGGTCATGATCCCCTTAAATTCATCCCAGGGTAGTTCATTGGCCATGGCTTGACCCAGCATTTGCACCTGGGCATTCCACCAGGAAAGTGCTGCGCCTTCCAATGTCCTGGTGGCATACTTCACTTGATCAGCAGGCGGGCAGTTGCATTTTATGAAGACAGACTCTATCTTCTCAAACCACCTTACAAGCCCTACAGCCCCTTCCTTCCCACGGTAGGTATGGGGTTTACAGTCCATGAAGGACTTGTAGGTACATGGTGGTGGAACTGTTTCGACAACCCAAACATTAGTCAGATATCCTAGACAAATAACTAGGATAATTAGTTTAACCTCTTGTTATCATTTACCTGCTGGCTGTCCCGTTTGGGTAGCAGCTACTGCCGCCTGAACATGTTCGTTGATTAAAGCAGCCAATTCCGCAGGCGTCATGTTTATGGCTCCGGCACCACGGCCTCCGGCGCCACGTCCACGACCACGCCCACGTCCTCTTCCACGTGCGTCCATATTTCACTTTACAATTCACAAATACAATAATGAGTAACATCCAACACATTAATCTCATCAAAGTACAGTAAACAATAAGAAATAATGCATTCACCACAACCACAGCATTTATAACAGAAATAATAACCAAAGATAAATAAATTTCAATTGAGTCACAAAATATTCCATCGATGTCAAAATTTAAGTTTGTCAGTTGGGTGGGAAACAAACCTTCCCACATAGGTTTCAAAGAAAAGAAACACTACATAGTCTAAGTCATATAAAAGTAGAATCAGACCAGTACGTCAGATCCGTCACTGTCCTCATCCATCTCTGCTGGTTCTTCTTCGGGGGCTTCCTCCGGTTCCTCTCCGGGTCTTCCTCATCAGGGTCCACCAAAGGTGCGGGGGCTTCAGCAATCTGAAGTGCTGCTAGCTGTGCCTCTAAATCAGCAAACCTATCATCGATCACTATGTTATGGTGATCCTGCTCGTCCATGCGCTCAGTAAGTGCTACAATATTGCCTGACAGGGTACGATGTCCACCAATGGCCATCGAGAGTCGCTCCTGAAGCATCTTTACCTGGTAAAGCAACTGATGCATCTCAGATCGTAAGGCAGAGTTCTCATCAGTGAGTCCTCTAATCCGCTATCGCTCCGTGTCTAGCGTGGCTACCAAAGCTGCAAATGCCTGCTCGAGAGGGATGCCCAAGGTAGGAAGAGTAGGCAATGTAGAGGCGGTCGATGACCTAGTCCTAGGTCGTGTAGGAGCTACTGGTGGTACGTGCTCTCTATAAGCCATACGGTTTATGTAGGTGGGGTAGAAATCCCAGTTCCGCGGAGGATCGAGCTCAGGAGGTATGAAAGGCTGATCCCAGTCTATCTCGCCAGGAGGATAAGGATGTCGGGGCCAGTTAAATCCCCTATCAGGTACGGGAGAAGTAGGAGGTGACTCAGATCGTGCAGGTCTCTTGCCTAAATTTCTGGATGACGATGCCATGCTGCGAAGTACGTGATGCGTATGCCAATGAGTATACAGTAAGGAGAGTAAGCGATAAGTAACTAACAACTGTGCGGTTATAGTCTAGTGTGTGTATGCAACCTAGTTCCCAATAACCAATGGCTTTGATACCAATCTGTCACACCCTCAAAATCCGCGTGCGGGGTTTTACCGCGAGGCGCGTGACATTCCAGGATCTCAGTCATTAGTTACCAAGAGCGACTCTATATGATTAACAACCAAAACCAGAGTTAAAGTTGAAAATACTGCGGAAGCATTTTTAAAATCAGAAAACCCAAAACAAGTAGTATGTAAAGCGAATGCGCAAAACATACGCGCCCAAACACAATTGTTTAATGTGAAAATAATCCTAAAATTTTAAACAAGGTAAATGCAGACAACTCAACAATGCTGACGTGCGTGCTCCTAGGCAACTGCAACCTTAACCTGAGAATAGCATACTAAACAAGTCAACACATGGTTAGTGAATTCAAGAGTTCGCGTTAAAATGTAAACCAATAAACAGTTTCCAGAGCATAAGTAGTGTATTACAATAGATAGCTAGTCTATTAACATGAAAATATTAAACATAGTGATTTCACGATTGAAGTTGACTGTGATAGTTTGTGCCTCCCGTCACGACTTACCAGGTCGTGACGAATATATGTTAGGACAAAATTGCACCCGTTTGACCTCGAGTCGCACAGGTGGGGCTCATCAAACCCAGTAGTACTACCCAAAATTTCCCGCTAGTCAATATTAACAATCCAAAAGTGTGAGGACTTTCCATGAAAAAACATAGTATATTAATATTATACACACTCATATTTAAAAGCGTTTGTGATCAACAGTATGCTATCTCTCCCAAAAGAGATTATGTAAAAAGAGTGGGGCAAGAACTCACCTGATGCGCGCAAGAATTAACTTAGAGCTTAACTTGAAAGAAAGAGTGGAAAGACAACCTTCAAAGGTCACCTAGAACACATGAGTACATAAGTACGTGCACACAGAAATCCCGAAGAAACCCTAAGTGCTCTACAAATCAAAGGACTCACGGTTTTCAGAAAGACATAACATGTTTGACCCAGTTGACTCGTTTGACCCGTTGGTGACATTATAAGTGATAATTCATTAATACCAACACAACAACATATCATTACCCAAACTAATCCAAACTAATCACATGATTTACATCCAAACTAATCACACATGGAAATTCATTACCCATAAGTACTACCTAGATCATCATATCATCAAGCATCATACAAGTCATGCGAATCTCAAACTATTATCATGCTCATAACATCTATAACACAAATAATACACCATACAAGGATCAAATCACGCACCACATGCCATGTGAAGTCACTCACGACTTCACACTCTAAACCCTGCCAATCCTACTAAGTAGGGGCCTCAGATTCGCACGCATGTATGATGACCATCACACATCAATTACCACAATCCAAATCATTCCCAAAACATTCATTCATGATTAACCATCAATCAATTAAAATCCTAACATGCTCCTATGATTTATAAGCATGAACTTCCACAAACAGGCCAAAATAGATAATTACCCAAACCAACATCCCTTGAATCCACCCAATACATTCTATCACCTTAGAACTCATCTATGAACCTACTAGCATAATCCAAATGCTCCTAACATACCCAACTCATCATATTTAAGAGATTTCACAATTAAAGTTTCCCTTTTGGGAAAGTACATCCCAAATTCATCAAACTCACATTACATTCATGAATTTACCATTTGCATACCAATTCAAGTTCATAACTACATCTAACATGATCAAAACACCAAATCATCATGATTCATCACATTCAACATCAAAAAGTTACTATTTTAAGCAATGTATGAACTACCACGCATCTTCTTGATCTCCTAACGTTCATATCAACAATCTAGCATCTAATAATCATCATAAGCATATCCATAACACCAATTCATCATCAATTCAACATTTCATGCAAAATAAAGTTACTATTCTTAGTAACCTATGAACAACACATCAAAATCCAAACTTTCTTGCACAATCAATGTTAACTAACATGTATTCAATCTAACTAACATAGTAACATCCACAAACAACCAACAATCAACATCCAATTTCAGATTTTCGAATTACGGTTTCGGCCCTAACATAGATCCCATAAGAACTTGTAAAAATACAACATTTATTGCATACTTGACGTTAATTAACATTTAATCTACCTAACAAACACATTAACAACAACAAACAAGCATCAATCGGCCACCAAATCATCAAAATCGACTAAAACTTTCGGCTATACACCAAACCCATCAAAGAACTCGAATTCTATCCTTTAAATCGCAAAAGGAACAAGATTTGATGTTGTTAACTTATTGAATTGCTAGGAACTCGATCAAATCCGTAGCTTTGTGGGTGTTCTTGACCGAATTCGAATTGTGTGTGTGTGAAGAAGGTGTCGTGGCCGTGAATGGGGTATTAGGGTTTTCTTTTGATTTTTTTTAATTAAATTAATTAGTGCTAATTACCCTTTAAGCCCTTGTAACTTGTATTTTATAAAAACTAGGCTTTTAATTAGTTTTTAAAAGGTTTTTAACTACTAAACATTATTATTATTAGCCACAAATAATAATTAGGTAGAATTTTCATTTGACACACAACGCACGAAACAAATATAACACGTTGTCAAGTTACGCGATAAAATTACAGTTAACATTTAAATCACATAAGCATAACTTAAAAATCACATTATAAACTTAGTTATCATAAATTTATCATTACTGATTGTTATTAAGTCACCAACGTTCAACGACAACGAGTGTGTGCGCACGACACGTGTATGCAAGACTTAACGGAACTAACGGAGTTTGGTAACGGAAAATTACCGGATGTCACAAATATTCCTGACATTTGCTGGATCTAAGGATTTCAATGTCTACCAACTTGATGTCAAGTGTGCTTTTCTATATGGAGTGATTGATGAAGAGGTGTATGTCAAACAACCACCTGGCTTTATAAACCCAGATCATCCTGATTATGTCTATCACACCCCAACCTTAACGGCGGAAACGTCGAGGTGTGAGGGTTAAGATTGTTCATGCCACACAACACTATTTCAAAGTGTAAATATTATTATTTTCCAAGTTTCATGACATACAATAAGGAAAACATAAGTTTCAAACAAAACAAAATAATAAAAGTTTCCAAAGCGTCATGTGACAATAAATGTCATTTTATTATTATCTAGGCCCAATCCTAGATGTGAACAAGTCTTTAAAAGCAAGTTAAGCGGTATCATTTCCTGAAACATATTAAAAATAAAGTCAACAATATGTTGGTGAGTTTCCATAGATTTAGCATACATAAATATATAGCAAAAGATGGCAATTCACGTCATAGGTTATTGAATAAAGTAAATAAAGATGGAAAAACAAATGTAACAATCAAACCTTGACAAATATGGCCATTACAAGATTAAACGATTAGCTAAGTGTACTTGGTTCCCATAGTGCTCAAGAATACGACACTAGGAGCCGGCAATAACCTCGGCTTTAGCACCAAATAGGCTTGTCAGGCCTATAGATCTATGACGTCGCCAGGCTAGCAATAGTTAATGATTGTATCTTACAGGAGTCATCACATGATAATTACAAGTGTTCAAATAACCATGACAACATAAAATGAATTGCACAAGTGTTACAAGATTAAAACGTGTTTACAAGTGTATTTATAATAAGTTTAACATGTTTCACCCCAAAAGTGTGAAATAATATAAAACGAGGTATGGAAAACTCACATGGATAATAAGATTGTCAAATAAGAAGGTCTTGTATATAATGCCGAGGATTCGTTAACTTTTAACCTAAATGGACAACGTGTTAAGTTAATCATGGTGATTATAGTGTTATATTTATAAACCATTTAACCCATTATTTTTAAATTATTAAATAGATATAATTTGTTATTATTTTGATATTTAAATGATTAAATAAGAATTTTAGTGATTAACGCTATTAATAAAAGTTAAACCTTTATTATCAAATGATTATTATAGTAATTTTGTAGATTTAAATGATTAAAACAATTCTATTAATTACAATAAATGTACATTTTAAATATGTACATATATATTTATTTCCTTAAATATATATAAGTTTGTAACTATATTTTATAACAATGAAGAATTTATTAAATTGGAATTATTTAAAAATTTAATGAGATTTATTACAATTTAAAATTAATAATAAATAGTATTTTGTAACAATTTTCATAATTTAAGATAAAAGAAATGAGAATTTCTTAATTGAATTTCTAAGAAAATTAAAAAGGAAATAATTATACTAAATTTCTGATTAAAAATGATTTTTATATAATTAATAATAATATTTAATCATTTTCTGAAATTTAAATGTTAATAAAACCCTTTTAAAAAATAATGGCAGGGCCTCGGGTTCGAACCCGAGCCCTTTGCCAAGGCAACAGGCACACAAACCACCGGGCCAGAGTCCTGGTTTGTGCAAGTTTTCCAAAATCAAAACTTAAAGCCATTTTTCCCAGAAACCCCAATTTCACCCAAGAACCCTAAAAAACCAAATCGATCGAATTGAATAAAGATTCGATGTTGATACTGCAATTAACCATGGGGCTTTTGTTCCCCACGTAAAAACGAGTATAAACCCTATTGTAATTACCTGTTATTGTTTGCAATTCGATAGAACAAGGAGGTACACAGGTCGACTGTTTTTTATTTTGGGGATTTCGATGTGTATGTGTTTTTGGTGAAATTACGTTTACAGCTAGTGAAAAGAATGTGTCGAGAGCATTTGTCCTCTACTTTATAGGTTCAATTAGGTCGATTAAATGCCCAACAGCTATAAGATTAATGTCGGGGGTTTCAGGTCAAATCAAACGGGTTTAACGTTGTTTCAGGTGAATTTAATCCCATCATTGGTTTACAGTTGATTGCGAGAACATATATGTTTAATGAATAGGATTAAGATCTTGATTTACTTTTGAAACGGATTCGGTTAATGGCGAGGATCGGTTTCAGGTTCGAGGGTGGTAATAACTGGGTTTAAAGTCCAATTAATACACTTCATTGTGTTGAAAACGGGTTCCCGAGAGTTTCAGTGTGATTTGGGGTTTTAGAACAAGTTATTTAGGTGGTTTTGGTTGGTCGCCGGACACTTGGCCGGGTTAGGCCGGAGAACAAGGCCGACGGGTAGGAAATGGTTTGGGTTTAGAAGAATTACACATTTGGTCCCTGGAGTTTAGAATTTGCTATTTTAATTCCAAAGTTTAAGTTTTAGTTTAAACAAAAATTACAGTTTGGTCCCTGGGGTTTTAAAGTTTTATTATTTTATGCCAAACAAACTGATTTACAAGTTTTCTAAAAATAAAAATTAAGAAGTCTTAGGTTACTAAATTTCAAGATTAACCCCTAATATGTTTAATATTATTATTATCAGTGTTATTTTTTTATTATTATCATTATTTACTTAATTATTTAATAATTATTTAGATTATACGCTTACCAAAAGAGATCAAGGTGCAAGAAATTTTAAACGAGTCCTCGTATTTGCATTAATAACAAAACAAACCCTTACAAGAGATAACGAAGTTAACAAGTAAACTAACAAAAATACGAGAGGTCACAATGTCTGCAAGCTTGATAAAGCTCTTTATGGGCTGCACCAAGCTCTAAGAAAGTGGTATGAGACACTATCTCAGTATCTCTATCAACATGGATACAAAAGGGGTACTATAGATGGGACTCTCATCAAAGAAACAGGGAATGACTTAATGCTGGTTCAAGTATATGTAGACGACATTATCTTCGAGTCAACTAATCCAAAGCTCTGCAAAGACTTTGAAAGGCTGATGAAGAATAGATTTGAAATGAGTGCCATGGGGGAACTCAAGTTCTTTCTAGGTATTCAAGTGAAGCAAGTTGAAAATAGCATCTTCATAAGTCAGTCAAAGTTTGTACAAGACATACTTACAAGATTCAACATGACTGATTGTAAGGTCGCAAAGACGCCCATAGCCAGAAACCACTCCCTTGGACCTGATCTTGAGGGGAAGTATGTGGATGAACATCTCTATAAGGCTATGATTGGGTCTCTAATGTATCTCACAGCCAGCAGGCCTGATATCATGCTTGCCACATGCATTTGTGCAAGATATCAAGCCAACCCCAAGATGTCACACCTGGTTGCTATCAAGAGGATTCTTAGATATCTCAAAGGTGCTCCCAAGCTAGGCCTTTGGTATCTAAAGAATTCTGACTTCAATCTATATGCTTATACAGATAGTGACTATGGTGGTTGCAACATGACTGCAAAGTCTACATCTGGAGAATGTCAATTTCTTGGTGGAAGGATAGTCTCTTGGCAATGCAAGAAACAATCCTATGTGTCTGCATCAACTGCTGAAGCTGAATACATTGCTGCTGCAAGCTGTTGTGCTCAAGTGCTTTGGATTCAGAATCAGATGCTGAACTATGGATTCAACTTCAAAGAGACTTCCATCCACATAAACAACAACAGGGTGCTATCTCTATTACAGAGAATCCTGTGCAGCACTTAAGGACTAAACACATCAACATCAGGTATCATTTGATTAGAGATAATTTTAAGAAAAGATTAATCAAACTAGTCAAAGTTAACACAAAAGAACAATATGTTGATCTATTCACTAAGGCTTTTGATGAACAAAGATTCAAATATCTTGTATCAGCTATTGGGATGATTAACTTTGAGTAGATTTTCTTAAAACTTAAATGAACTTTATTTCTAAAACCTGTGTGTCCTAAGTTGTCTATTTTATCACATTCATAAGCCCAGTTATTTTGGAAGAAAAAGTTTTAAAAGATATTCCTTAGATTTTTTTTTTAAAAAAAATTCAAACATATTTTCTTTCGGAAGATTTTAAATTGTCTTCGGAAGAAGATTATGTCTTCAAATCAACTAACTACTTATAAGAAATTTACCTTTGGAAGAAATTCTGTAGTATCTTCCAAAGTTTAAATATGCCTCTAAATACTTACATGTATTTGAAAGACAATTTTCTTCCGAAAGCAATTAAGTCTCGGAAGATTTATTCTTTTTGGAAGATAAATCTTCCAAGTCTTAATCTCTTCTGAAACCAAACATGTCTCAGAAGTAAAAATTCTCTAAGTATTTTTCTTCCGAAACAAAATTTTCACAAACCTTAGGAATATCTTCCGAAGCCAATTTTGGCTTCTGAAGCTTTTTCTCAAAACTTCCGAAGACAAAATTACCTTCGGAAGATTTTCAACTTCCAAAAAAACTACCTTTTTGGGCACTTTTTCAGAGGTGGGACCGACTTTCGGATTTCAAAGTTTATTCTTTTGCATTAACTTTGTCTCAAATCCATTTCATATATACTCTCTAAATGGTTCCCCCCTCTTCTCACTATCTTCTTCATCTTCATTTTCTCTATCCTAATTTCACCCACAAACAGCCTCACCATAGATCCTCCTCTCTATGAGGATCAGCTTTTGAAATTTTGGAGGACCTGCCAAGAGGTCACCATGGATGGGGAGAAGGCACTGTTTTCCACAGTGCAAGGGAGGACAATCTTCATCACTCTAGCCTCCATAAACACCCATCTTCAGCTGGATGATATAGAAGGTGATTTGTCCTTTCCCAAATCAGTTGTTAACCACTCCTTTGAGTTGATGGGCTATGAAGGTGACTTCTCAGTCAGGACCTTCAGAAAGGGGACGGTCTTCTCTCAGTGGAAGTACCTCCTCCATGTTGTTATCTACAGCTTATCCAACAAGCATGGAGGTTGGAACCAGATTCCTGAAGACCTTTCCTTTATAGTCCATGGTGGTTCAAGAGGTCAAGTTCAGGTATTTATAATTTGTTTATACCAATTTACTTGCAAACTTAGACTCCTTAGAATATTACATGTTCCCTAGATATGTCCAGCACATTCTCAACTGTGAACTGGGCTCACAGTTGAGGGGAACAGGTAAGATTCTAAAATTAGGACAGATGAAGCTAGGCATCTTCAAAACTATGAGGAAGCCAACTGTTGGCTTCTCAGGGGTAAAAACAACCCTTGTACCAAAAATGTTAGAGCTCATTGCTCAAGGTGACAACCTAGCAGCACCAGCTAGTGTTGAACCCACACCTTCTACTTTCCAACCACAAATACAGCCAAAAATAACCATCACCTACCAAAGACAATACAAACGAACCCCTGCTCATGCTACTCAGTTTGTGTAGGCTCCTATATCATCACCCATACAGGAGGAAGTGGACACTGGAGCTCCCACTTCTCCTGAGGAGCAAACCACTCCCATCTCACCAATGATCAGTGTTAAGGTTCCTCATGCTCAGCCTGATGAGCTCACAACCCCAACAGCCTTAACCCTTCACTTAGAGTCTTAAAATTCTGGTGAACAACCTTTCGGTGACAGTTACCATCCCTAGCCTCTTGATCTAAATCAACCAATCCCTAACTGTGAATTCTATGATGATGAAGATATGGGATTCAGTGAGTATCATGAGTCTCTTTTATCCACCCCTACTCAAGGAGAGATGAGTACTCCTGTTTCTCCTATATCTAGCCCATATCATCCACCCACTACTGAGGTGGATCTCCCTGAACCTGTTCAGGATTTCCATATAGAAGAGGCTCTTACTTCAGCAAGTGATTACATCATTCAGACCTCAACTATGGCAACCCAGCCTCTTAACACTTCACTTGAAGTTGTCATGATATAGGGGAAATCTAGCAGCCAAGAACAAAGTGCTGGTGATGGGGAAGAAGACTTTGGTCCCATTCTCTCATCCCCCCATGATTCTTCTGATAAAGATGAAGGGAGTCTGAAACTAAAGGTGCAACAACTGACAAACACATGAAACTATTTAGTCTCAAAGATATGTGACCTGGAATCTTAAGTGACTGTCTTACAAAGGAGGGTCAATGACCAGCAAATTGAGATCACCAATCTCAAGGGAAAGTTAGCTGAGAGACCACTCAGAAGTACTCAACTAGGTCCACAAGAACCTGTGGATGTGACAGACCTAACCTCAAGCTCACCTATGCAAGAAGGTGATGCTACCAAAAAGGGGGAGAAAGTCCAAGCAATCATAGAACCTGGGAGTTCTTCTTAGAGTATGGACTTTGAGGACTCACCACCCTCACTTGCAATGGTCCATACTTAGTAACCTCCTCAAGTCTACATGGATGTAGACTCACTCATACAAAGTCTGTTTGAGGAGGGTATCCCCAAAGCAATGTCTACCCCATCTCCTCACTCTAAGAATCCAATCATGGGATGGAGGTATGACACTAATAGAAGAGCTCTAGTTATCTCTAGATCTCAGGGTCAACAGGAAATCTTCAACTTTTCAAACCTGAGTTTCTATGAGAGCATTCATCTGATTGATCTTCCACTTGTCAACCCAAGTCAAAATAGACAAGCTGTAAGATTAGCAGATAGGATTCAAGAAAGGGTGCTAGAAGAATTCAAGCTAAGGTTAAGATTATATAGACAGAGGCTAGCAGTTGAGACTTTTGGTCAACTAGAAGTTGAGGTGGACCCTAAGATTAGCTTCGAAGGGGAAGCCTTGATTGAAGGCCCAGAAGTTGAACCTGTGAACCTTGAGACAGGAGCTTCTTCTGCACCCGGTACCCTTAGTGAGGCACCAGCTGGTGAAGGTGCTTCACAGCCTCTCTCTAGCCAGAGCTTGACTGCTAAACCAAGTAATAAAAGCCAAAGCTCTCTCCACCCTGAGTCACCAAGGCCTGTGAGTGACAAAGGGAAAAGGAAAATGACTCCTAAGGAGATTGAGGAGGAGGAGGAGAGAGAGGAAGATGAAGCTAAGGGGAGAGAGTTCAAGAGGATCTCCAGGCTTCATGGAAGCTACCATCAGGGCTACCCCCAGGCCAAATACTTAGGATGATGAGTTGAGGGCAGCCAGGCTAAACTATCTGGGGATCATGAACTACAACGTTGATGAACTCATGTCTCTTCCCTTAGAACAACTAAATGAGCTGGCAGACACAGAGCTGTTAAAGGAGAGGAAGGAGGCAGAGGATGTAGCATTGCTCCTCAAAATCAAAGAAGAAAGGAGACTGAAAAGGCTCTGCAAACATGCTCCTACCCTCTCCCCAGTTCAAGAAAGTCCTGAGACAGAGGCTGTGGCAACTGCACAACCTCTGGTAGACAAGGAAGCTGAAAGACTAAACATGATCAACTACCTGAGTGCCACAGGACTCTATCAGGCATCTGCACTTCTTCCCTTACCATATGAATATGTTCAATTTGAATATCTCAAGCAGCTGGAGCAACAAGTCATTAAAAAGCAAAAGGTTGCTAAGAGAAAGCTAAGGGAAAAAGCTGCAAAGTCAAAAGCCGTCATCCAAAAGATCCAAAAGAAGTCTGCTAACAGATAAAGGATGATGAGCTTCTTGAAGCTATATGGATTCTCTGGAAGGAGGCTTGGTCCAATGTCTCTATCCACTATGGATGAGCACATAAAGGAGATCAAGCAGAAGATTAAGAAGGGAGAGCTTGTTGACTTGCATTTTCCACCAAGTCCAGCTCAACCTGAAGTTGAGGTTAAGGTTGAACCCCCTGAGACAACACAACCTGGACCTAGAGCTGCATCTCAGCCAACTTCATCTTCTGATCCATAGCAAGGTCCTCTTCCCTCTCCTTCTGAATCTGTGAGAGAAGAGAACCCAACTGAGAGAGACACGGCAGAACAACTTGGTGCTGAAGACTAGTCCTCTCAGTTAAAGACCTCAAAGAGGAGGAAAAGGATGGCCATGAAAATGATGACCTGTCGTTGGGGTCATGCAAAAACCTAATTAACCTAAGTAGCTAGAGTAAGTCAGGTATCGTATCCACGGGGAGCATGTGGTTAGTGTTACACGATTCGTTTGATTATTAAACTAACTTACAAATTTAAAAAATTGAATTATTGTCTCTTGACTGTAAATGGATGTGGATGAGATTAACTAAAAAAGATTACTTTATGAAGTAAAACGAAATCTTAGACTTGGTTTGGAACTATCGAGATGAAAGAGATCACACCCGGGTTTCAGGAATGTAATTGAATACACGGCTTATGTTTTACCCGATCTTGAAGTTACATAGACATAACTTGTTTATCACATATGTTGAAAGATAATTATGAACTTGATATCCGATTATGTAAATTAATTAGTAAACTAACTAATGCCATAATCTAGAAACTTTATTTGCAATCACCGATTAATGATGATAACCTAATTACTACTCAATGGTTAACAATATAAAACTGATAACTTGATAAGTAATAATCAAATCAACTAACACGAATCTTTAATCAATACATGATTCAAAACACATAAATGAATAAAAGTTGTTAAACAATCAAAGATTATGTCTTGACTAGGTAAGAACATAAGAAAGCATAATCAAATCACAAACCATCCACCCGGGGATGATCACGGATGTTTATCCTTGCATCTTCATCATAATCTCTTCAATCTTCAACTTGGGGATATGAATCCTTGATCAATTGATGATTAAAGATAGTTTCAAAGGCTCCAAATAGTCTAAAGATTCGTTCTTGGGGCTGGAGGCAAGTCTCTTTTCGAAACCCTAATGTTAGGGTTTAAATAGGTTTTGAAATTTGAAACAACCCTCAAAATATCGCCCTAGACCGTAACTTACGGCCTATAGGCCGTAGGTTACGGCCTACCTTCAACCAGACGGCCAAACCTTCTATCTTACGGAGTTCACAGACGGTGTTGATACAGGGCCGTAAGTTACGGCCTCAGGCCGTAGCTTACGGCCTCCCTGCAACTTGCACAGTTTTCTTTATTTTCAGCACCTTTCAACCCGTAGTCTTCGTATCCTTTGTATCCTACTCAAATAATGTCCGTTAAGCTTCATTTGACCTACATTTCAAACACGCAACAAAGTAATATTGTTTGACATAAAATATATTAAAAATGTAATATTAACTATACTAAGTGCATGCATATTAACCAATCATCACATCCCCACACTTATCATTTGCTTGCCCCCAAGCAAACTTGCTTATAACACTACAACTATCATTAGACAAATACGATCCAACCATGTATTCACCTTCTGTTAGCTAAGGTCCCAAGTAATACCCAACTCACAGTTTCATATCTCAAGCTATAGCTTTGTAAGCAAAGATATTACTCTTTAAAATATGATCTATCTAACCAAGCCTAACAAGCTTTCTAATCTTCCCTATGCATGTAGTCACACCTCTCACAAGTTTCACTCCTCTCGGTTTAGTATATGGTCTAGCAAAAGGTATGCTAGTATATCAGTGTAGTACTCTCAACCAAGAACAACTCATAATTACCATAATCTTGCATAATGATCGCAACTCCACCAATTAACACAAACCATGCACACATCAAAAGGTCTTTAAAGGGTTGTAATGTAAGGCTTAGGATTTGGGTACGGAAAGAGAATTTGAAGTGGCTAAAGGTGATGAAATCCAAATAAGAATGTTGAAATGTACTGAATAATAAAGCGACACTACACAATGAATTTGGGTAAACTTGACCCATATCACAATTTACTACCACTGAAACAAGACATTGATATTATGGTCATTTTGATCCATTATTTACTCATTTTTTTTCTTTCTTTCTTTTTTTTTTTGAATGATGATTATATCTAAACACTTCATTGCTTCTAATAATATTATATCAAAAATTCAAGCAAACTTATCAGATTTCATCACATGTGCTTAAAAAGTGAAAAAGATTTGAAAAGGCTAATGGGTTGATTCGGGTTTAAACAATTAAAGAGGTTAGGGGCTCAAACTGGCGACTAGGGGGTATTTTAGGGTTGGATAATATGATTGAAAAAGGCTAAGAAAACAAAGGTTCATCCTAATGCCTTAATCATATATGTGCAAAAGTTTGGTTCGTGATTTAGAAACGTATCAATTATGCAAGTTCTAGAATAATGCAATCGTTCTGGTAAACACTTCCTGTTGATGTTCTAAGCTCATGTATAGGCTCAATCCTCATAAAAAATGATGTTAAATAGGTTAAGGATGTGAAAACATGCATAAAAAGTCCATTATATTGCTTGTTACCCCAGGTTAAACATCTCTAATAATTTTAATAAATTTCTTTTTTTTTTTCAAGTGAGATAGCTATGACTGAGGACCTCTGCTTGTGTACAGGTTAAACATACTTTCACGATTTCAATTGAAAAAATTAACCTTTCATGCATAAATAAGTCGCTTTAGGGGCATTTTGAAAGATTTTGTTCAATCAATTTTTTTTTCTCAATTTTCAAACTTCCCTTCATCCCCACACTTAAATCTTACATTGTCCTCAATGTACATTTTAAAATTGTTATATCAACAAGGGTACTATCAAACATCCTAACCTTTACCCAAGTGAAGTTACAAGGCTAACTTTCCAAAGACGCATTATGCCTACCATGATTGTACTAAATGACACCAAACTAGCAAAGCTTTAAGATACAGAAAAAGTACATGGACCTGATCATAGATGATAAAAGATGCCTCATCAGCAATATATGATGGTTATGCTTTAACTCAGATAAGTAAAGCCGCCCAAACACACATTTCTTTATGCTCCTAAAGATCCATGAGCTTCCCCACACTTGAATATTTGCATCCGGTGCTTAAAGCTCAAAAACAAAATAAACAAAACAAGAAGAAAAAAAACCAAAAACTAAAAGAAACAAATCAATTTCGGGTTGCCTCCCGATTAGCGCTAAGTTTTAGGTCTTCATCCAGACCGTACCTGATATAGTTATGGTGGTTTAAGTGAACATTTACCTACTGAATTCCCAATAAAAGCTCGATAGTTGACTTGCCAGTTCCATAATTGTGTTATGATGCTTAGCAAGTTTGTTGAGTAGTTGTTGTAGTGCCATCTCATGATGATTTGTCTGATGTCTTCCAATGCCACCTTTTTTATCTTGGTCTTCAAATCTTCTTTCCTAACTTTAATAGTTAAAGTAATAAGCACATGAGAATGGTTGGGATAAACTAGATCAACGTTAGGCTTTAGCTCTTTCAGAGGTATTACATCTTCATTTAACTTAAAACATCCCAAGTCATGCTCTGAATGACCCATAACATCTTCTATCACATCAATATCAATCACGGTGCCACAATCTAACTCATATTGCTCTCGTTTAAGTTGAGCTACATCCTTAGTGAGTTGGCTAACCTGCTTAACTAGAGTCTCGAATGATTTATCTCTTAACTTGTCTTCCTTCTTCATTTCCACCATCATGTTCATGATTGCATCAAGCTTAGAGTTTATTGAAACCTGAGGCTTTTCATATGTCAACTGAGGGTATTCAAGATAGTAGTCATCATATTCCTCTTGGTAGCTTGAGAATTGTGGTATCTCGGCTTCATAATGGTTCAAATCCCACTCTTGAGCATATTTGTAATTAATGTCTACATGATAATATTCTTGATATTTTGATGGTAGAGGAGGTTCAAAGTGTGAATAATATGAGGGTGTCTCTCCATCATCATAATTTGTTATCACATATCCTTTTTGCCTCCTATATTCAGAACATCCTCTTTCTATATTTCCATATTTTCTCTCGAACAGTGGACAATCTTGAACCCAGTGACAATCACTCCCGCAACAAATACATGGATCGTAATCATCATCATAATCCCAATCCCAATCCATGATTGTACTAAACCTGTAAGAAAATTACCCTACAAAAAAAACCTAGAATACCCAGGGTAAAGACGAACAAATAAAACAAACTAAGAAAAACAAATAAATATTTTGATTTTTTTTAATTTTTACTTTTTTTTAAATATTTTTTATTTATTTTCTTTTAATTTTGAAGCTTAAACAAATACTAAAACGAAAGAAAATCATTCAAATCAAATAACGCTAAGCGCACTAGCTCCCCGGCAACGACGCCATTTTGATGACCTGTCGTTGGGGTCATGCAAAAACCTAATTAAACTAGGTAGCTAGAGTAAGTCAGGTATCGTATCCATGGGGAGCATGTGGTTAGTGTTACACGATTCGTTTGATTATTAAACTAACTTACAAATTTAAAAAATTGAATTATTGTCTCTTGACTGTAAATGGATGTGGATGAGATTAACTAAAAAAGATTACTTTATGAAGCAAAACAAAAACTTAGACTTGGTTTGGAACTATTGAGATGAAAGAGATCACACCCGGGTTTCAGGAATGTAATTGAATACACGGCTTATGTTTTACCCGATCTTGAAGTTACATAGACATAACTTGTTTATCACATATGTTGAAAGGTAATTATGAACTTGATATCCGATTATGTAAATTAATTAGTAAACTAACTAATGCCATAATCTAGAAACTTTATTTGCAATCACCGATTAATGATGATAATCTAATTACTACTCAATGGTTATCAATATAAAACTGATAACTTGATAAGTAATAATCAAATCAACTAACACGAATCTTTAATCAATACATGATTCAAAACACATAAACGAATAAAAGTTGTTAAACAATCAAAGATTATGTCTTGACTAGGTAAGAACATAAGAAAGCATAATCAAATCATAAACCATCCACCCGGGGATGATCACGGATGTTTAGCCTTGCATCTTCATCATAATCTCTTCAATCTTCAACTTGGGGATATGAATCCTTGATCAATTGATGATTAAAGATAGTTTCAAAGGCTCCAAATAGTCTAAAGATTCGTTCTTGGGGCTGGAGGCAAGTCTCTTTTCGAAACCCTAATGTTAGGGTTTAAATAGGTTTTGAAATTTGAAACAACCCTCAAAATAACGCCCTAGACCGTAACTTACGTCCTATAGGCCGTAGGTTATGGCCTACCTTCAACCAGACGGCCAAACCTTCTATCTTACGGAGTTCACAGATGGTGTTGATACAAGGCCGTAAGTTACGGCCTCAGGCCGTAGCTTACGGCCTCCCTGCAACTTGCACAGTTTTCTTTATTTTTAGCACCTTTCAACCCGTAGTCTTCGTATCCTTTGTATCCTACTCAAATAATGTCTATAAAGCTTCATTTGACCTACATTTCAAACACGTAACAAAGTAATATTGTTCGACATAAAATATATTAAAAATGCAATATTAACTATACTAAGTGCATGCATATTAACCAATCATCAGAAAAGTATTCCTAAGAAGAAGTCCAAGGCATCCACCTCCAAACCTCAGGATGAGTCAGAGCATCCTGAGGTAGTGCATGAAGAGGCTACTTAACCAACCCCAATTCAAGTAGAGCCTCTTGCAACTGGAAGACCCATCTTATCCTGGACCTTTGCTGTTAATCCAGACAGATAGTATGTCATCAGAGATTAAAGAGGTCAAGATGTCTATTTCTGGCAAGACATGCTTGATCTTCCTCTGCATGATCTCTATGACATGAGAAGGTATTATAAGAGTCTGAGGGATCCTAACCAGATGATGAAGAAAGGAATGGTCTTGATCCTAATGAGGACTGTCAACTTCTGAATAACTTCTCTGTTTTGGTAGCATCAGCCTAGGGGGAGTTTGTAAGGTTATATCATAAGGCTGATGCAACCAAAGAAACCAAAACAATCAAGGAGCTTCCTACATGCATTCACTGATGTACAAGGTAGAAGTTACTTCGGAAGTTTTACACTCCTCAACAAAAATTATTCTAAGTGTAAAATCTTCCGAAGCCAAAGACCAAATCTTCAGAAGCCAAAGATGAAGTCTTCCAAAGCTTCAAAGACAAAGTCTTCCGAAGCCAATGAAGAGAAGACTAATTAAGACAGAGAGAACATGCTTTCTCTAATCTACTTTTTCATAAAGCTGACTTACTCTCTGTTGCAACTCTGAAGACTCACCAACTTGCATGAGTTGGTGAAAAGGTCCATGCTTTTGTAAACTGTAGATTATGGTCTTTGGTCTGTAACTTCCTACTGTGTACCTTTTATCCTTTTTGTAATAGATTAGGATGTGAGCTATGGCATGTCATAGTCTCTAGTCAAAAAGGCAATCTGCCTTTTTGACTTTACATTGATCTTGTTGTCTAGATTAGTGTTTCCAGCTGGCCTTCAAAGTATGGCCGGTTGTAGGATGTAGTATAAAGTATCTTAGATCCTTGTATTTCTTTTTAATGCTTTGTAACACTTGTAAAAGAACTTGAGAGCAATATACAGCATTCTTGAAAACCATACTTGCTTGTTCTTGTTCTTAGTTCTGTCTCAACTGTTTACTTGTGTTCTTAGCATCATTTATCAAAACCCGGTTCCTCATTTGATCTGTTAAGTGTTCTAACACTCTCATCATTATGAGACTGATTGTATTGATCATCCCTTTAACCAGTCCTGCATATATATATATATATATATATATATATATATATAGGTATATACACACACACACACACATATTGACAGGATCAGTGATCTAAGTTTGATCAATTAGAGTTGAATTGCAGCGGAATTAGAACAAGAATTAGACAAATATAGCAAGAACACAATAGATATTCAATGGAACAGTACACGGTTATAGAGAAAGAGGGTTTTCTGCAAAAGGGATAATATCATTCATGCACAAATGCTTCGGTATATCCGCCGCTAAGCTTCACAGGTTACAATTAGGTCAACATTCCTTATATAAAGGAATGTGACATCTGCTGATGTCACTTGATAGTGACATTTAATAGAATTATTACAAACAACTGAAAGTAAGCAAACTACTGAGAATGTTCACAACAACTGAGAACATCTCAGAGTATGCTAAGTACAAGATGAAACTAAAACTACTGAAACTACAAGTACTGATTACAAGAAACATAAAACTACTGATTACAAAAGAACTGAAAGGAAAAATATAACTACTGAAAGGAAACCATCACAACTACTGAAGAGGTCTTCTTCAGCTGTTGTGACAACATCTGAAACTTGGTCTTCAGTCTTTGTCTTCAGCTTTTGTCTTCAGACTTTGTCTTCAGTTCTTTAACTTCAGACTTTGTCTTCAGACCTTGTTATCAGTTGATGTCTTCAGCTGTTGCAGACTACTTCAGTTGTTGTAATGTCTGTGGGACTTAAAGGTTTTTCTGATCAGGCTTATTGGTTCTTTTGGTCCAACAAACTCCCCCTGAACCAATGCAGCCAAAACCTTTAAGCTTATTGAGGTCCCACTTATTCTTGGCAGAAATACTCTCTTGATCAGCTTCAGAGATATCAGATAAGCACAGTCCAGGGAACAGGTTTCAGTAGATGTGAATGTCAAAGGATGGAAGGGAACTCTGTCTTGGGGAACTGGACACAGAGCTGTTATCCCAACCATGAAACCTACTTCCCATTGATGAGTCTATAAGACTCTCTGACGTAGGCCTCAAGGAGAACAACTTGTTCCTCCTTAGTGAGTTCTTCTGCTTCTCCTTCGAAGAAGAACTCTGGGCCATAGTACTCTGATAGGTACTTTACTGTCTTTCCATTTTTCAACTCAACAGTTGTTATCTCTCTGTAAGCAAATTCATCTGGGTGAGTCCCTTCTAATAACAACTGGAGTTTATTTTTCTTGATCTCTTCAAGCCTCTTGTATAACAACCCCTTCTTGACCATTTTGTTCTCCATTAGAGTTTGAGGGGTCATCTTTGACTTGTAGGCTCTCTTGAAGTCTTCAAGTATCTCCCAGGGTGAGACTACAATGGCCAACATAATAACAGCATCTATGGTCTTCCTCACTTGGCCATTGTATCTACTTGGTATGGATTTCTTATGAATTCTAGAACTAACCCTGGGGTCTGGCCAAATCCTTACTCTCTCCTTTTGATATTGAAAGGTATGCCTGAGAGCATACAGCCTTAGAGCGTGTTTCTTCATGGCTTGTATAGATGATGACTGAGGAAACTCTTTGTCAACCATCTTCAAAAGTTGCTCATCGTGCTGTTTCTGCTGTTCTTCTTCTTCAATCTTAACTTTCACCATTTGCCTCTGAAAGTCTGGTGTGATCATTTGTTGACTTCTGGGCTCAGGTATTTTTAGAACAGCAGAGATTGGCAGACTGTCTTCTTCATCATCTTCTTCTTCTTCTTCTTCCATCCTCAACACCCTTCTCCTCCTTCTGGGTGCATCATTGGATGTGGTTTGAGGTGGTTTTTGGGGTAAGGGAGTTGGTTTTGAGGGTTGAGTTGGTTTAAGTTTAGGTTTAGGGATTGGTTTGGAGAGTTGTGGGGTTGGTTGTTTTTGAGTGGGAGTTTGGGAAGGCTGATCTAGCATTTTTGTGGTAAGTTTGGCTTTGGAAAGCTTGGCCATATCAGTTCTCTTCCCAGCACCTGCTTCATCTAAGGCTTCGATAATCAACCCCTTATTAAATGCTTCAGAAGCACAGATTCTGGTGGTTATTGCCAGAATACTGTCTCTGGTCCATGATTTAATCTCAATTAATGATCTTCCCAAGTATTTTGCAATAAACCTGATCATTATCTCCAACCTCTCCCTTTCCATCACACTGTAACTGGCCCATCTCTCTTGTATCTCTTTAATCTCCAGCCTTCTGATCTCAGTGTCTAATGTAGCTGTATCAAAGCCTTGTCTGAAGAGTTGGTCTATTATTCTGTCCATTGATCTGCTGTGAGCTTCATCAGCTTCTTTAACCAGATCTTCCAATGATTTCTCTTCATCAGGCTTTTGAGTTTCAGCACTTTTCTTTCTCTTGTATGTGATCAGCTGTTTTTCCTTTTCTAACTCCTTTTCTTTCTCTTGTTGTTTCTCATCTTCCACTCTCTTTCTCTTTCTTTCTTTCACTGCCTTAGACTCCCCCTTTTTGGGTGCATTGGGTTCAGGGGTTTGAATGGCAGAAAGCTTCTTTTGCACAGCATCATCAACAAGTGTTTGTAGATTTGAGGAGATCCTCTCATCAATGGCTTTATGCACAATCTCATTGATGATGGGAGTGATGAGAGGTAAGGAATGTTGAAAGGTAGCAACCATCTGCTCAGAGGGGTTCTGTCCCTGAGAGGTGGTGCCAAAAGCAGTGGCTGGTGGCTCAGTTGAGTGTAGTGGCTGAGTGTTTGGTGAACCTTCAGATGAAGGTGCCATCTGTGGGTTTATTGGGGCGGATGGACTTTGATCCTGAGACATTTTGGCAAGCAGTTCTTTGAGTCTGCTCACCTCAGCCTCAAGGATTGTGTTATGGGCTAAGACATCGAAGAAAAAGCCCAGGTCATCATCAGTCTTTGCTGAATCACCTGACCTCCTGATTGAATCAGGATGTACATGCCCTGAGTGTAGATCAGTTGTAGCATGTGCCCCTTGTTCTTGGTTCTGGGGACTTCCTGCCTCAGGACTGAGTCCTTCATCAGTAGTTGCCTCTGGTGAGGTCTTAGAGATGTTACCAACTGCATCCTGTTCATTTGCTGAATCAGTAGAAGTGGCAGCCTCACCAGATGTTCTAACCTCCTCCTCTACACGGGGAGATTGAACATTATAACCCCTGTGCTGTGGGTTATCAGCAGCATTTTGGTCCTCTTCCTCAGCTGTTGAGGTTCTCCCCATTGTAATTGGTTTCTGGGGAGGAGGAAAGGAATGCAGCTGACTCAGCACTTGTGCAACTATAATGGTTGGGCTTTGAGGGGCGGTTGCATTTGGAGATAGGTTTGAAGCAGATTGCACCCGGGGTGACTGGTGCTCTTCAATGGTAACCTTCTCAATTGAGATAGGTTCCAGCATTGTGGTATCCCCAATTATGGTTGCATTAGGATCCTGTTGAGAGGATGCCTGAGCGGCTAGGGCTGGTGGAGTCTTTGACACTACTGGGGGGTTAGAACCAGTAAGTGTTTCCTGTATTGGTGGTACAGGGGCATCCTCAGGGGACTCATCTCCCTGAGTAGCCTTTTTGGGCTTTTTGGTGTTGGGTTTGGTGGGGACTTTGGATCTGGAAGTGGAGGCTGTGGGTTCCCGCTGCTTGGGTTTTAGCAGCCGGGCAGCCCCTTTCAGTGTAGGGTCAGAGTTGTGCCTGGAGTATACTTCAGGCAATACAGCCGGAGCAGGGACTCCAAGGCCAACAAGGCCGTCTGATTTTAGCTGATTTAAAATTATGGCCATGAGAAACCTGGGATATAATATCCATCTGTTTGCCACAGGTTTCAAAGCCAGATCCTTTAGTTCCATGAAAACTATCTCAGAAAAATTTAGATTTTGTCGTTCAAAGATAGAGTATAATACCTGTTGCCATCGGGAGGACATCTGATCCCATGAGGAGGTTTTTGATGCAAGGCAGACAATCACCATGTGGAATATAAGACGTTCAGCATCATGGAAGTGCTTCTTCAGAATGGTGGTAGCACTTAAGTCTCCTTCATACCCGTTATTGATGAAAGACATATCAGTTATGCCTTTCGGGTATTCTGTGACACAGGTGGCATCATGTAGATTTAGGGTTTGTCGAATGATGTCTGGAGTGATGACCACCTGTTTCTGGTTAACCAACGACTGGAGAGTGATTTGGCTATCATTCTCACCAGTTTGCACAGAGACGTTGGTCCAGAATTGGCTTAGGGAATCGAGGTATATGGTAGGATTCAGAAGAAAAGCGGTTCGGTACTGGGAATCTACCATAAGATCGATGGCATTATCAAATTTGTTCCAAAAGGCTGACTTCGAGAGGTAGGCAACACAGTTGTGTCTGGGTTTGAGTTTCATGGTCGCCATTGTTGAGAGAGTGAAGGACATAAAACGGCTAATGAAACGTTTGAAAGTAGATTTAGGTATTTATAGGGTAAGAAAAGGCTGATATAAAACGACTGAAAGTGTTGGTGCTGTCATCAGTTGTTTGAAAACAACTGAAGACCTGGTTTTAACTTTCAGAAGTTGTAACAACTGAAGACTTGGTATTAGTCATCAGTAGTTGTGAAACTACTGAAGACATGGTTTTGGCTTCAGGTGTTGTAAACAACTGAAGATTTGGTGTTAGTCATCAGTAGTTGTAAAACTACTGAAGACATGGTTTTGGCTTCAGTTGTATGAAGTGAAATAGCAGTTGTAGAAACAACTGAAGAGAAAAGTTTCTCATCAGCTGTTGTCGTCAATTCTTAGCTCATCAGCTGTTTCATTCTGACCTCAACACTTATCAGACTTTTTGTCTGATTTTCAGACGTTTCATTGGTCATCAGTACTTATCTGTTATACTGACATCAGTAGTTGTAACTACATCAGTAGTTGTAACCACATCAGTTCTTTTCAACAGATAGAGTACTTCAGTACTTTTAAGTAATTTAGTCTTCAGTAGTTATGAAAACTACTGAGGATAAAAGAACTTATCAGTACTTATTTGTGACAGTAGTATACGAATGCTCATCAGTACTTGTTGACTAAGATCATCAGTAGTTGTCACTTATTCTAGCTGCAGCATACCAAGCCTTAACACTAGGTTTTGGAAAGTTGAACTGTCCAAAGGCTTAGTAAATATGTCTGCAAGCTCATCAGCACTAGGAACAAACTTTGGATCAATCAGACTTTTTTCAAAACAATCCCTAATAAAATGGTGTCTGATCTCAATATGTTTGGTCCTAGAGTGCTGGACTGGATTCTTGACAATACAAAGAGCTGAAGCACTATCCATTAGTAATGGAGTCTTAGTCTCTGTAATGCCATAATCCAATAATTGATTCTGAAGCCAGAGTACCTGAGATGTACAACTTGCAGCAGCAATGTACTCGGCTTCAGCAGTGGATGTAGCAACAGATGTTTGTTTCTTACTCTGCCAAGAAACCAAACAGTTGCCTAGGAATTGACATCCACCAGAAGTTGATTTTCTAGTTAATTTACACCCTGCATAGTCACTATCAGAAAAAGCAACTAATTTGCAAGAGTGCCCAGTGGAATACCAAAGACCTAGAGATTGAGTACCTTGCAGATATCTAAAGATCCTCTTGACTGCAATCAAATGAGACTCTTTAGGAGCAGCCTGAAATCTAGCACAAACACAAGTTGCAAACATAATATCTGGTCTAGAAGTTGTTAAGTACATCAAGGGCCCAATCATACATCTGTAAAGTGTTTCATCAACAGCTTTACCTTTCTGATCTGCATCCAGTTATGTGGTGCTGCACATGGGAGTAGAACAGGGCTTACAGTTTTGTAAATGCATCACACAACTGTGGATCAGAGGATGCAAAAATAATATCATCAACATAAATTTAAACAAGGAGCTTATGCTGACCCACTTTCTTAATGAACAAAGTTTTATCTATGGAGCCTCTAGTGAAATTATTCTGAAGAAGAAAATTTGACAGTGTTTCATACCAGGCTCTAGGAGCTTGTTTCAACCCATAAAGAGCCTTATCAAGTTTATACACCCAATCAGGATGTTTATTATCCTCAAAACCTGGTGGTTGACACACATAAACCACTTCTTTTATTTTACCATATAAAAATGCACTTTTGACATCCATTTGAAAAACTTTAAGATTGTGGAATGCAGCATAGGCTAAGAACAATCTAATTGCCTCCAGTCTAGCTACAGGGGCAAAGGTTTCATCATAATCAATACCTTCTTCTTGTGAAAACCCCTGGACAACCAGTCTGGCCTTGTTCTTGACAATTTGCCCATTTTCATCTGTTTTATTCCTAAACACCCATTTAGTGCCTATTGCACACTTACCTGGGGGTAGAGGAACCAGTTCCCACACTTGCTGCTTTTTGAACTGAAGAAGCTCAAGCTGCATGGCATCAACCCATCCATTGTCTCTTAATGCAATATGATAGTTCTTTGGCTCTTGCTGACTGATGAAGAGAGCATAGAAGCAGAAGTTGGACAATTGACTTCTAGTTGGGACACCAGCATTGATATCACCAATGATTTGAGACATTGGGTGATTCTTCAGCTCTTGGTACACTATGAGATCTGTGCAAGTGTTTGTAGCACGCTCAGTAGCAACAGATGTTGATCCAGATTCTTGAAACCAAGTATTAGATGGCAAGTCAAATGAAGTAGAGGATTCAGAAATCTCATCAGCATTTGTTGTGGATGGTGCTACTGAAGCTACAGGAACATCAAGTTTAGTAGACTCAGGCAGTTGATCACTAAACTTGAATAGGTGAGTACTGGGATCATCATCAACATCAGTACCACCAGATGGATGACTAGCTGCAGAAGGTGATGAATTCACATGATCTGCAACAGCTGGAGGCTGAAAAGGAACATATTGCAGTATGTCCAGATCAAACAACTCCATAGGGTTTTGTGGGATTTTGTCCTTAGGAGATTCATTGAACTTCACATGCAAGGTTTCTTCAACCATCTTTGTTCTGCAGTTGAACACTCTGTAAGCCTTGCAAGTGGATGAATACCCAACAAAATACCCTGCATCCACCTTAGAATCAAACTTTTGGAGTTGATCCTTTATGTTGAGAATATAACAAGGACACCCAAATGCTCTGAAGAATGAAATTAGAGGAGCCAAATGATGTAGAACTTCATAAGGAGTCTTCATCAACCTCTGATTCACTAAAGCTCTATTTTGCACATAGCATGCTGTGTTGACAGCTTCAGCCTAAAAGGTCAGTGGCAAACCAGAGTCAGCCAACATGGACCTTGCAGCTTCAATTAGGGTCCTGTTCTTTCTCTCCACTACTCCATTTTGTTCTGGAGTCCTTAGGATGCTATACTGCCTCTTGATTCCTTTTGAAAGGTAGAAATCATCAAGTGTATGGTTTCTAAATTCAGTTCCATTATCACTTCTTATACACTTGACTGATAGGGAATACTGCTTCTCAACATACAACACAAAGTTAATAATTGTCTGAGCAGCCTCATCCTTTGAATGCAAGAAGAAGGTCCATACAAATCTGGAGTAATCATCTATAATTACCAGACAGTATTTCTTCTTTGCCATGCTCATTACTCTCACAGGACCAAAGAGATCCATGTGCAGTAATTGCAAGCAGGCAGTGGACTTTGGTTCTTCTATAGGAGGGAATGAAACTTTGTGTTGTTTTCCTTTTAAACAAGCAGTGCAGGTTTCATCACAGTGGAACTCCTTTATTGGTAGACCTCTCACTAAACTATTGTGGATCAGCTGATTCATGTTTTTGAGATTAACATGACCCAGCCTTCTATGCCACAGTTTAGATTCCTGAGGAGAGGCCTTGGAGAACAGGCAAGGATGACCTTTTAAATCAATCTTCTTTGACAAATCCAAGGCATATACTCTTCCTATCCTGTTGGCCTTCAGGAGAGTATGTTCATCCAATACCTTGTCAATCAGCCTCAGAACTTTGGAAGACAGAATCCGGTAGTTCTGGCTTGTGAAAAGTGCAACATGCCCTTTATCACACATCTGACTGACACTCAGTAGATTATACTTAAGATTCTCCACATGGTTAACATCATCAAATCTGATTTCTCCATTTGACACAAATCCTTTCCCGATGATGTAACCCTTAGCATCATTTCCAAATGATACAAATCCCTTCTTTCCTTTAAGAAGAGAACTGCTCCCAGTCATATGCATAGATCCTCCACTGTCTACATACCAGATGCTTCTTTGGCATGCTGAAGAACCCTGCATTTATCATAAGAAACTAGTTAGCTTTAGAGACCCAAACCTTTTTGGTTTTGGGTCTGTTTTCATCAACAGATTTAACCATAACTTGTTTCTCATGATTAACAGCTGATGAAGGTGGAGATGGTGCTGAAATGGATTTCTTAGATTTGGGCTTGGATTTCCTTTTCAGTGGTTTGATCACAGGTGCATCTAGTTGGTTAACTCTCCCCAACAAATGCTGAACCATCATAAAAGTTGTGTCTGATTTGTTGCTAAAGCCTTCAGCTCATTTGACACATCAGTACTTGTTTTTGATGAGTTCCTGTGACCCACCATTTCCTCCTTCTTGAAATTCACAGACTTAGTCTGATGTTTATCATGAGGAACATTATCAGCTGTTTTCTGATAAACCCCATCCTTCTTTTTGGATTTTGGTGAGGCCTTGGGTTTATCAGTTTGAGATGACTGTGGTACAAACTTGGTCTCAAACTCATTTTTCATTTTATTAATCTTTTCTTTAATGAGCTTATCTCTGTTGAGTTTGGAACCCTTTTTGTACCAGCATTCATCAGATAGATGATTGAATTTACCACATATTTCACATGGCTTATTCTTCATCTTGGATTGATCAACTGCTGAAGTGGAAACTACTGAAGGTGTGATCTTCAGTACTTTCCTCCTTTCAGTACTTGTGTTAAGTACTGAAGGATCGGTAACAACTGAAGACTTGTTCTTCAGCTGTTCTCTATCCGTCCTGAAAGACCGTATGATAGATTCCTCAGCAGTTGTTAATCCTTTTATTTCAGCAGATTTGAAATGCTTTTCAGATGTTGTGACTTGCCCTTCAGTACTTGGAGTACTTTGAGGGACAACATCTGAATTGCTCAGCTTCATGTGTTTATCAGCATTTAAACCATCAGGCAATTGATTTGCTAAGATCTTAACACTGACTTCATCCTCTAATTTTGTATTATCATTTAAGGATGAATCACATGATGATGTGGTTTGGAAATTACTTTCACCTTCAGATTTTACTATTGATTTTGAAGTAAAATCAGTAGGTGGTGCAGTATGATTGTAACCTATTCCAAACTTCAAATTTGAAGCTGTTTGCTTGCTGAGAAGCATTTCAAATCCCTTGCAGGATGTTACCCAGCGGTCACACTCAACTTGGGTAGCTGCAAGTGTCTCTTTGAGACTTCTGTGGTTCTCAAGTATGACCTCTACCTTAGCCTTTTCATCTTAAGTTGGCATTTAAGCTTGTAAATCTCATCATCTTTGTCATTAAGAGCAGACTCATACTCAGCTTTTTTTTTTGGAAATAGTTTTCTCAAGCTCAAGATTTTGATTGATTAAAGCTATATTTGCCTCTCTAATAGAGACAAAGGCAGCTATGCATGATTCAGAACATAACTTGGCTTTAGCCTCAGAAGATACCTGGGTTACCTGTGAAGATGATGCATTGGAGCAGGAACCCTCAGTAGACTCCAGGGCCATGAGAGCAAGATTCCCAAAAGGATGTTGTGACATCCGGTAATTTTCCGTTACCAAACTCCGTTTGTTCCGTTAAGTCTTGCATACACGTGTCGGGAGCACACACTAGTTGTCGTTGAACGTTGGTGACTGAATAATAATTAATAATGTTAAACAATAATTTCTATGTTGATTATTGGTTGTGATTATGTGATTTAAATGTTTATTGTGAATTTTATCGCATAACGTGGAAACGTGTGTATTTAATTCGTATATTTTGTATCTAATAAAGATAAAATATATAATTGTCATTGTTAGTTTATATGCTTATTATTGTAGTTAAAAACCTTTTTAAAAAAAAGAGTTTAAAAGCTTAAGTTTAATAAAATGTAAAACAATAGGGGTTTAAAAGGTAAATATGATTAATAAAAAAAAACATAACCCTAGCCCCCACCCATACCCTTCGGCCGCGATCAAGCTTCCAAACACACACACACTTCGAAATCGATCAAGAACAAGCAAGAAACCATCGGATTTGGTCGACTTCAAGTTATACAACGCGTTAGAATCATCAATTGCAAGCCATTACACGTTTAAAGGTTAGATTTTTGTATGTTTTTGATGAGTCTTCATGTTGGCCGAATGTTTCATGCGAAAACTGCAAATTGGTGGTTGATTGATGCTTGTTTGTTGTTGTTAATGTGTTTGTTGGGTAGATTATATGTTAATTAACGTCAAGTATGCAATAAAGGTTGGATTTTTACAAGTTTTTATGGAAATTACATTAGGGCCGAAACCCTAATTCGAAACTTGCAATTGGGGATCGATTTGTTGATGTTGGTTAGTGTTATTATGTTAGTTGGATTGTATATATGCTAGTTAACGTCGATTATGCAAGAAAGCTATGATTTTGATACATTGTTCATAGGTTACTAATAATAGTAACTTTATTTTGCGTGAATTGATGATTGGTTGATGTATGAATGTTATGGATGTGTTTGTGATGATGATTAGATGCTAGATGGTTGATATGAATGTTAGGAATTCAAGAATGCATGTTGTAGTTCATACATTGCTAAAGATAGTAACTTTTGGGTATGAAAGTTGATGAATCATGATGATTAGGTGTTGTTGATCATGTTTAAATGTTGTCATGGGCTTGAATTGGTATATAATTGATGAATTCATGAATGTAGTGGGAGTTTGATGAATTTAGGATGAACTTTCCCAAAAGGGAAACTTTAATTGTGCAAATCCTTGAATTGGATGATTTGAGCATGTTTGGGATATTAGGACCATGCTAGTGTGTTCATGGATGATTTCTAAGGTGATTAAATGTGTTGTTTGTGTCGTATGAATGTTTAGTTGGATAGTTATCTGATTTGGCCTGTTTGTGGGAATTCATGGTAATGGGTCATATGGGTATGTTAGGACTATTGTTGGATTGTATGTTGATCATGTATGATATGCTGTTGTGTTAGTATTAACGAGTTATCACCTATAATGTCGCCAACGGGTCAAACGGGTCAACTGGGTCAAATGTGTCTTGTCTTTCTAAAACCTTGAGTCTCTTGGTTTGTAGAACACTTAGGGTTTCATGTTGATTTTGTGTACACGTGCTTATGTACTCTTGTATTCTAGGTGACCTTTGAAGGTTGTCTTTCCTTCTTTCTTTCAAGTTAAGCTCTAAGTTAATTCTTGCGCGTACCAGGTGAGTTCTTGCCCCACTCATTTTACATCATCTCTTTTGGGGGAGATAACATACTGTTGATCACAAACGCTTTTATATATGAGTGTGTATAATATTGATATAGTGCTGTTTACCATGGAAAGTCCTCACATTTTCGGATTGTTAATATTGAATAGCGGGGAAATCTTGGGTAGTACTACTGGGTCTGACGAGCCCCACCTGTGCGACTCGAGGTCAAACGGGTGCAATTTTGTCCTAACACATTCGTCACGACATGGTAAGTCGTGACGGGAGGCAACAAACGTAACACAGTCAGCTTCGATTGCGAAATCACTATGATTAATATTTTTATGTTAATAGACTAGCTATCTATTGCAATACACTACTTATGCTCTGGAAACTGTTGATTGGTTTATATTTTAACGCAAACTCTTGAACTCACCAACCATGTGTTGACTTGTTTAGTATGCTATTCTCAGGTTAAGGTTGTCAGTTGCCTAGGAGCACGCACACCAGCATCGTTGAGTTGTCTACATTTGTTTGATTACACATTTGGGTTTATTTTTTCCTATTAAACATTTGTGTTTGGGGCGCGTATGTTTTGCGCATTCTCTTTACATACTACTTGTTTTGGGTTTTCTGTTTTAAAAACGCTTCCGCAGTATTTTAAACGTTAACTCTGGTTTTGTTTATTAATCATATAGAGTCGTTCTTGGTAACTAATGACTGAGATCCTGGTATGTCACGCGCCTCGCGGTAAAACCCCGCTCGCGGATTTTGAGGGTGTGACAGATTGGTATCAGAGCCATTGGTTATAGGGAACTAGGTTGCATACACACACTAGACTATAACCGCACAGTTGTTAGTTACTTATCGTTTACTCTCCTTACTGTATACTCATTGGCATACGCAACACGTACTCGCAGCATGGCATCGTCGTCCAGGAATTTAGGCAAGAGACCTGCACGATCTGAGTCACCTCCTACTTCTCCTGTACCTGATAGGGGATTTAACTGGCCCCGACATCCTTATCCTCTTAGCGAGATAAACTGGGATCAGCCTTTCATACCTCCTGAGCTCGATCCTCCGCGTAACTGGAATTTTTACCCCACTTACATAAACCGTATGGCTTATAGAGAACGCGTACCACCTGTAGCACCTACACGACCTAGGACTAGGTCATCAACCGCCTCTACTTTGCCTACACTTCCTACCTTGAGCATCCCTCTGGAACATGCATTTGCAGCTTTGGTAGCCACACTGGACACAGAGCGATAGCGAATTAGAGGACTCACTGATGAGAACTCTGCATTACGATCTGAGATGCGTCAGCTGCGTTACCAGGTAGATACGCTTCAGGAGCGACTTTCGATGGCCATTGGTGGACATCATACGCTGGCAGGCAACGTGGTAACACTTAGTGAGCGTATGGACGCACAAGATCACCATAACATAGTGGTTGATGATAGGTTTGCTGATTTGGAGGCACAGCTAGCAGCACTCCAGATTGCTGAAGCCCCTGCACCTTTGGTGGACCCTGATGAGGAAGACCCAGAAGAAGAACCCGAGGAAGCCCCCGAAGAAGAACCAGTAGAGATGGATGAGGACAGTGACGGATCTGACGTACTGGACTGATCCTACCTTTTAAATGACTTAGACTATGTAGTGTTTCTTTTCTTTGAAACCTATGTGGGAAGGGTTGTTTCCCACCCAACTGACAAACTTAAATTTTGACATTGATGGAATATTTTGTGACTCAATTGCAAATTATTTATCTTTGATTATTATTTTTGTTATAAATGTTGTGGTTGTGGTGAATGCATTATTTCTTATTGTTTACTGTACCTTGATGAGATTAATGTGTTGGATGTTACTCATTATTGTAATTGTGAATTTTAAAGTGAAATATGGACGCACGTGGACGAGGACGTGGGCGTGGTCGTGGACGTGGCGCCGGAGGCCGTGGAGCCGGAGCCATAAACATGACGCCTGCGGAATTGGCGGCATTAATTAATGAACATGTTCAGGCGGCAGTGGCTGCTGCCCAACCGGGACAACCAGCAGGTAAATGATAACAAGAGGTTAAACTGATTATCCTAGTTATTTGTCTAGGATATCTGACTAATGTTTGGGTTGTCAAAACAGGACCACCACCATGCACCTACAAGTCTTTCATGGACTGTAAACTCATACCTACAGCGGGACGGAAGGAGCTGTAGGGCTTGTAAGGTGGTTTGAGAAGACAGAGTCTGTCTTTGCGAAATGCAACTGCCCGCCTGCGGATCAGGTGAAGTATGCCACCGGGACATTGGAAGGCGCAGCACTTTCCTGGTGGAATGCCCAGGTACAAATGCTGGGTCAAGCCGTGGCCAATGAACTACCTTGGGATGAATTCAAAGAAATCATGACTGAAGAATACTGCCCCCGAATGAAGTGCAGAAACTGGAGATTGAGTTCTGGCAACTCAAAATGCAAGGCTCAGAAATTGAAGCCTACACGACTCGTACTCATGAGTTAGCCACTTTATGCCCAGGGATGGTGAATGAAATGCACAAGAGGGTGGAGCATTATATATGGGGATTGGTGCCTGAAATTCAAAGTATGGTAACTGCTTCCAACCCCACTACCATACAACAAGCAATCCGAACAGCCCACATGCTGACTGACCAGGCAGTTGAGCAAGGTCGGTTACCCAAACGGGGTGCGGTGGCAAGCGTGCCCGACCAGAAACGCAAGTGGGATGGTTCAGGCAACAAGGGATCGTCATCCAGCAGCCAATCTCAACCCCAACAACAGCAGCAAAGTCAGCAACAGCAACGGAAGTTTGATAACAACCGAAGCTTCAACCAGACGACTCTCTCAAATCAAGGACCCGGCGGGTATGGTGGAAGACTGCCGAAGTGCAACCGGTGTAACTACCACCATGTGGGTCGATGTGATAACTACAAGTGCCAACGTTATGGGAAGATTGGTCATGCAGCCAAAGACTGTCAGGGTGAACTAATGAAGAAGCCTCAACAATCACAAGAAACTCCGAAAGGTTGTTTTGAGTGCGGAAAAGAAGGCCATTACAAACGCAACTGTCCCCAGCTTAAGAGGAATGGTAATGGTAACAACAACAATGGGAACAACAGCAACAATAACAATGGCAACAATAATAACAACAACAATGGTAATGGCAACAACAATGGTGGAAACAATAATGGAGCCAAAGGAAGAGCCTTCGTCATTGGCTCAGGTGAGGCTCTAAACGATCCTACAACAGTAACTGGTAAATTTTCGGTTAATGGTTGTTTTGCTACTGTATTATTCGATACCGGAGCCGATAGAAGTTTCGTGTCCACTAGGTTCTGTAGTCTTTTAAGTGATATGCCCTCAGCCTTAGAATCTAAATACACCGTGGAGTTAGCTAACGGCACACAGATTCACGTAACGCATATTCTTAGAGACTGCAAGATAGAGCTTGCTGGTCATACATTCACTATAGATCTCATGCCTGTTACACTAGGAAGCTTTGATGTGGTAGTAGGCATGGATTGGCTTTCCGATAAACAAGCAGAAGTCATATGCCACGAGAAGATCATACGGATTCCCCTTGGTGAAGAAGTCCTTACGGTCAGAGGTGATAGGAGTGGTGCGGTGATAGGCATCATCTCGTTTATGAAAGCACAAAAGTTGTTACGAAAGGGTCGACTGGCCATATTGGCACTCGTCACAGATAAACAGACTGAGGAAAAGAAGATAGAGGATATTCCCGTAGTTCGTGAGTTTCCTGAGGTGTTTCCGGAAGACCTTCCTGGATTACCGCCTCATCGTCAAGTTGAATTCCAGATTGAGTTGACTCCAGGAGCCGCTCCAATTGCGAGAGCACCGTACCGGTTAGCTCCGAACGAACTGCAGGAATTATCTGCCCAACTACAAGAGTTGTTGGATAAAGGGTTCATCCGACCGAGTTCGTCGCCCTGGGGAGCGCCAGTTCTTTTGTGAAGAAGAAGGATGGTACATTTCGAATGTGCATTGACTATAGGGAACTGAACAAGGTTACTATCAAGAATAGATATCCGTTACCTCGTATCGATGATTTGTTTGATCAACTGCAAGGATCAAGCTATTACTCTAAGATTGATCTGAGGTCTGGGTATCATCAGCTGAGAGTTCGAGAAGAGGACATCTCGAAGACTGCTTTCCGTACACGATATGGTCACTATGAATTTTTGGTCATGCCATTTGGGTTGACGAATGCACCAGCAGTATTCATGGACCTCATGAATCGCGTGTGCAAACCCTATCTTGATCAGTTTGTTATCGTCTTTATTGATGACATACTGATATACTCAAGGACCGAGGAAGAACATGAGAAGCACTTACGTTTAATCTTAGAATTACTTAGAAAGGAACACTGTACGCAAAGTTTTCTAAGTGTGATTTCTGGATACGTGAGGTACAATTCTTGGGTCATATTGTCAACGAGAAGGGAATACATGTTGATCCTGCTAAGATTGAAGCGATAAAGAATTGGTCTGTTCCTAAGACCCCAAGTGAGATACGACAATTCCTTGGATTAGCGGGATATTATCGACGATTCATTGAAGGATTCTCTAAGATTGCACAACCTCTCACAGCCTTGACTCACAAGGGAACGACGTACAAATGGGGTGAGAGTCAGGAATCTGCTTTTCAGTTGCTGAAACATAAATTGTGTAGCGCACCAATATTAGCGTTACCGGATGGTAGTGATGACTTCGTAGTCTACTGCGATGCGTCTATTCAAGGACTTGGATGTGTCTTGATGCAGCGGGATAAAGTGATAGCTTACGCCTCTAGACAATTGAAGATTCATGAGAAGAACTATACCACCCATGACTTGGAACTGGGTGCGGTAGTTTTTGCCTTAAAGATCTGGAGACATTACTTGTACGGTACCAAATGCACCATCTACACCGATCACAAGAGTCTTCAGCACATCTTTGAGCAAAAGGAGTTGAACATGAGACAAAGACGCTGGGTGGAATTGTTAAACGACTATGATTGTGCTATTAAGTACCACCCGGGGAAAGCAAATGTAGTTGCTGATGCGCTGAGTAGAAAAGAGACTGCTAAACCTCGACGTGTGCGAGCTCTGCAACTAACGATTAGTACGCAATTACCTGAACAAATCCGTGATGCTCAAACTGAAGCTCTGAAGGTAGAAAACATGAGTTTAGAAGGGTTACGAGGAATGGAAAAGCAATTAGAAGTAAAAGCGGATGGGATTCGTTACTTCATGGATAGACTATGGGTACCTCTACATGGAAATCTGAGAGATTTGGTCATGAGTGAGGCTCATAAGTCCAAGTATTCTATACATCCTGGATCTGACAAGATGTACCACGATTTGAAGGCGCACTATTGGTGGCCTAACATGAAAGCAGATGTAGCTACTTATGTGAGTAAGTGTCTGACCTGCTCGAAGGTTAAAGTGGAGTATCAAAAACCATCTGGTCTACTACAACAACCCGAGATCCCTATGTGGAAGTGGGATCAAATATCAATGGATTTTATTACTAAGTTACCTCGCACTTCTACGGGTTGTGATACAATATGGGTTATCGTGGATCGATTAACAAAATCTGCTCATTTCCTAGCGATAAAGGAAACAGATAAGATGGAGAAGTTAACCCGACTTTACCTGAAGGAGATCGTTTCAAGGCATGGAGTACCGATCTCAATTATTTCTGATCGCGATTCTCGTTTCACATCACACTTCTGGCAGTCGTTGCAGAAAGCTTAGGTACACGATTGGATATGAGTACTGCTTATCATCCACAGACTGATGGTCAAAGCGAGCGTACTATACAGACTTTGGAGGACATGTTACGTGCTTGTGTGATTGACTTCGGGAATAACTGGGAAGTTCACCTACCATTGGTGGAATTTTCTTACAATAACAGTTATCACACTAGTATAAAGGCAGCACCTTTTGAAGCTTTATATGGGAGAAAGTGTAGATCACCAGTTTGCTGGGCTGAAATTGGTGATAGTCAATTAACGGGTCCCGACTAGTACACGAGACAACTGAGAAGATTGTTCAGATAAGAAACCGCTGACAAACGACGAAAACCTTTGGAATTTCAGACAGGTGACAAAGTTTTATTAAAAGTCTCACCGTGGAAAGGCGTAGTTCGGTTTGGTAAGAGGAAACTAAATCCGAGATACGTTGGCCATTTGAGATAGTGGAAAGAATAGGTCCAGTGGCCTATCGACTAGCCTTACCTGATTCATTGAGTGGAATCCATGATGTATTCCATGTTTCAAACCTAAAGAAATGTTTAACGGATGAAACGATGGTCGTACCACTGGAAGAAGTTCAAGTAGATGAACAACTACGTTTCATTGAGGAACCGTCGAAGTGATGGATCGTGAGGTGAAAACGCTTAAGCAAAGCAAGATACCCATCGTCAAAGTTCGTTGGAACTCGAGACGTGGACCAGAATTCACGTGGGAACGTGAAGATCAAATGAAGCTTAAGTATCCTCAGCTATTCGAAAGGACGATGCCAGCCGGCGAAGGTATTGATTAAATTTCGGGACGAAATTTCTTTCAACATGGGGATGATGTGACAACTCATCCAAAACTCACACGATTTCGATTTCCTTGTGCCAATGCAGTAGACCAGTGATGGAACACTCACCATGTAACGCAATTTTCGGGACGAAAATTCTTTCAACATGGGGATAATGTGACATCCGGTAATTTTCCGTTACCAAACTCCGTTTGTTCCGTTAAGTCTTGCATACACGTGTCGGGAGCACACACTAGTTGTCGTTGAACGTTGGTGACTGAATAATAATTAATAATGTTAAACAATAATTTCTATGTTGATTATTGGTTGTGATTATGTGATTTAAATGTTTATTGTGAATTTTATCGCATAACGTGGAAACGTGTGTATTTAATTCGTATATTTTGTATCTAATAAAGATAAAATATATAATTGTCATGTTAGTTTATATGCTTATTATTGTAGTTAAAAACCTTTTTAAAAAAAGAGTTTAAAAGCTTAAGTTTAATAAAATGTAAAACAATAGGGGTTTAAAAGGTAAATGTGATTAATAAAAAAAAAACATAACCCTAGCCCCCACCCATACCCTTCGGCCGCGATCAAGCTTCCAAACACACACACACTTCGAAATCGATCAAGAACAAGCAAGAAACCATCGGATTTGGTCGACTTCAAGTTATACAACGCGTTAGAATCATCAATTGCAAGCCATTACACGTTTAAAGGTTAGATTTTTGTATGTTTTTGATGAGTCTTCATGTTGGCCGAATGTTTCATGCGAAAACTGCAAATTGGTGGTTGATTGATGCTTGTTTGTTGTTGTTAATGTGTTTGTTGGGTAGATTATATGTTAATTAACGTCAAGTATGCAATAAAGGTTGGATTTTTACAAGTTTTTATGGAAATTACATTAGGGCCGAAACCCTAATTCGAAACTTGCAATTGGGGATCGATTTGTTGATGTTGGTTAGTGTTATTATGTTAGTTGGATTGTATATATGCTAGTTAACGTCGATTATGCAAGAAAGCTATGATTTTGATACATTGTTCATAGGTTACTAATAATAGTAACTTTATTTTGCATGAATTGATGATTGGTTGATGTATGAATGTTATGGATGTGTTTGTGATGATGATTAGATGCTAGATGGTTGATATGAATGTTAGGAATTCAAGAATGCATGTTGTAGTTCATACATTGCTAAAGATAGTAACTTTTGGGTATGAAAGTTGATGAATCATGATGATTAGGTGTTGTTGATCATGTTTAAATGTTGTCATGGCTTGAATTGGTATATAATTGATGAATTCATGAATGTAGTGGGAGTTTGATGAATTTGGGATGAACTTTCCCAAAAGGGAAACTTTAATTGTGCAAATCCTTGAATTGGATGATTTGAGAATGTTTGGGATATTAGGACCATGCTAGTGTGTTCATGGATGATTTCTAAGGTGATTAAATGTGTTGTTTGTGTTGTATGAATGTTTAGTTGGATAGTTATCTGATTTGGCCTGTTTGTGGGAATTCATGGTAATGGGTCATATGGGTATGTTAGGACTATTGTTGGATTGTATGTTGATCATGTATGATATGCTGTTGTGTTAGTATTAACGAGTTATCACCTATAATGTCGCCAACGGGTCAAACGGGTCAACTGGGTCAAATGTGTCTTGTCTTTCTAAAACCTTGAGTCTCTTGGTTTGTAGAACACTTAGGGTTTCATGTTGATTTTGTGTACACGTGCTTATGTACTCTTGTATTCTAGGTGACCTTTGAAGGTTGTCTTTCCTTCTTTCTTTCAAGTTAAGCTCTAAGTTAATTCTTGCGCGTACCAGGTGAGTTCTTGCCCCACTCATTTTACATCATCTCTTTTGGGGGAGATAGCATACTGTTGATCACAAACGCTTTTATATATGAGTGTGTATAATATTGATATAGTGCTGTTTACCATGGAAAGTCCTCACACTTTCGGATTGTTAATATTGAATAGCGGGGAAATCTTGGGTAGTACTACTGGGTCTGACGAGCCCCACCTGTGCGACTCGAGGTCAAACGGGTGCAATTTTGTCCTAACACATTCGTCACGACATGGTAAGTCGTGACGGGAGGCAACAAACGTAGCACAGTCAGCTTCGATCGCGAAATCACTATGATTAATATTTTTATGTTAATAGACTAGCTATCTATTGCAATACACTACTTATGCTCTGGAAACTGTTGATTGGTTTATATTTTAACGCAAACTCTTGAACTCACCAACCATGTGTTGACTTGTTTAGTATGCTATTCTCAGGTTAAGGTTGTCAGTTGCCTAGGAGCACGCACACCAGCATCGTTGAGTTGTCTACATTTGTTTGATTACACATTTGGGTTTATTTTTCCTATTAAACATTTGTGTTTGGGGCGCGTATGTTTTGCGCATTCTCTTTACATACTACTTGTTTTGGGTTTTCTGTTTTAAAAACGCTTCCGCAGTATTTTAAACGTTAACTCTGGTTTTGTTTATTAATCATATAGAGTCGTTCTTGGTAACTAATGACTAAGATCCTAGTATGTCACGCGCCTCGCGGTAAAACCCCGCTCGCGGATTTTGAGGGTGTGACAGATGTTCACCACCATGTTGACCAGCACCAGCAAATAATTGCTCATTGAAACCAAAAAGATCATCTGGTAAGCTGCTCCAGTCAACAACTCCTGGTGTGAAGAAGCTGTGATGAGGTTGAGATTGTGATGGAGATGGTTGAGGCTCAGGTAGGGCTTGAGGTTGTTGTGCTATAGGAACTTGAACTGGATTTGGCTGTGGCATGTAATAGCAGGGATATGGATATGGCATTGGACCCTGAGGGACAAAATATGCAGGAGATTGAGGTTGTGAGTGATGACCAGAACTAGCAGGATGTTGCCCTTTGTTTTGTGAACTATTGCTTGGAAATGTCACAAAGGGTGCAGAGGAGTTAGATCCAGTTGATCTACACTCTCTTGCAAAGTGACCAAGCCTGTGGCATTTGTGACACCTCAACTTACTCTTGTCAAAACCAACTTTGGTTTTGCCAGAGAGTCCTGGAAATTTCCTACCAGTTCTCTTGTAGAACTTTTGAGATCTGATATTGATCAAGGCCATTTGGCTCAAAATATCCATCTCTTCTAAATCATCATCAGCAATACCCTTCAAATCATCCATGATAAAGCATAAATTATCAGTATTACACCAGAATGACTGTCAACACCAACAAATGCATGATCAGAACTGTTTGAAGAGAAATCTATATGCTCATCATAATGGCTTTCTGATCCAGCATATTCTGACTCATGACCGACCAAGGCAGTGTTCCCTGGTACAAAGTCATCAGTGAGCTTTCCTGATGATGCCAGATTCCTTTTCTGCTCTATCTCTCTTTCAAATGTAAGCAGTTTCCCATGGAGTTGGGTGAGAGATAGGCTATCCAGATTTGCACTAGAGCGTAGGACAATGGTGTATGTGTCCCATCTCTCAGGCAGTGATCTGAGGAATCTGTTGTTCATCTGGCTGTTAGTATACTCATGCTTGACCATTTTTAGCTCAGAGATCAAGCAGGAGAAACGCTCAAACTGTTGAGTCAGTGTCTCACCCTTCCTATGAGAGAATGTCTCATATTGTTGGGCGAGGATTTCTCTGTTGTTTGCTAAGACCTCATCAGTTCCTCCGAATTGTTCCTTCAAAGCATTCCAGAGGTCATGAGCAGTTTCATGATGCATAAGCCCAGAATAGATTTCATTAGGCAGTGCCATGGCCAGAATTCCATGGGCTTTAGCATCAATCTCAAACAGTTTACGATCTTCATATGAGTATTGCTCCTTCTTCTTCGGAACCATTTGGTTGGTCTCCGGATTGTTCACCATAGGCTTGTGTGGACCGTGAACCACAGATGTCCAACAACCTGAACTGTTAACAGATAGGTGATGGAGCATTCTTCGTTGCCATATGTTATACTCACTCCTAACCAGCATCGGAGGCTTGGTTGAGGAGCCAGTATTGTGAGGGTCATTAGATGGAGTAGTCATTCTCAGATTCAAATCAATTCAATCAAGTTTCAACAGATTTAGCACAAAAACACAACAAACTCAATATGAACCAGAAGAAACTCAAATTGAATAACCAGAAGCAGCAGAAGATCAATCTCTATAACCAATTCTTGCAAATATGCTAATTCGATCAAACTTTAGATATCGAAATAGCAGTTTCAATGATCAATTGTTAAACCGATCAATGATTAGCCTGCTCTGATACCATTTGACAGGATCAGTGATCTAAGTTTGATCAATTAGAGTTGAATTGCAGCGGAATTAGAACAAGAATTAGACAAATATAGCAAGAACACAATAGATATTCAATGGAACAGTACACGGTTATAGAGAAAGAGGGTTTTCTGCAAAAGGGATAATATCATTCATGCACAAATGCTTCGGTATATCCGCCGCTAAGCTTCACAGGTTACAATTAGGTCAACATTCCTTATATAAAGGAATGTGACGTCTGCTGATGTCACTTGATAGTGACATTTAACAGAATTATTACAAACAACTGAAAGTAAGCAAACTACTGAGAATGTTCACAACAACTGAGAACATCTCAGAGTATGCTAAGTACAAGATGAAACTAAAACTACTGAAACTACAAGTACTGATTACAAGAAACATAAAACTACTGATTACAAAAGAACTGAAAGGAAAAATATAACTACTGAAAGGAAACCATCACAACTACTGAAGAGGTCTTCTTCAGCTGTTGTGACAACATCTGAAACTTGGTCTTCAGTCTTTGTCTTCAGCTTTTGTCTTCAGACTTTGTCTTCAGTTCTTTAACTTCAGACTTTGTCTTCAGACCTTGTTATCAGTTGATGTCTTCAGCTGTTGCAGACTACTTCAGTTGTTGTAATGTCTGTGGGACTTAAAGGTTTTTCTGATCAGGCTCATTGGTTCTTTTGGTCCAACACACATATATATATATATATATATATATATATATATATATATATATATCTATATATATGTATCTATATATATATATATATATGTATCTATATATATATATATATATATATATATATATATATATATATATATATATATATATATATACATATATACATATATATACATATATGTATATATATACTCATCCGTTATTTTAAGTATTTGTCAACCTTGTGTAACACATGGGTCACTTACCTAATAAGACATATACTAGTTATTGACCTCACATGTTGTGATGGAATGCGATGTATTAATGAAAGCTAAACATAAAAATGACGCCAAATCGCTATCCTTAGCGAACTAATAACCGAGGCTTAAAAGCGGGCATGGATTCAACCCGTCACATTTATATTTTCATAGTCATTTACCCATATGTTTACTTTCTTTTAAAACTAAATTCTATAAAATAAGACACAGATTAACCGTTTGTCGTGGCTGCAAGCTGCAAGCTTACCGCACCATAACAACGAAAGGATAACTTTTATCATCGTCATTGACTATATCACTAAGTCAATTGATTCATGATCAAAGTCTTCTTATAGGCACGTTGCTTGACCGTGATTGACTACTACAATTCAACTGCATCAAGTATAACCGATAGTAGTTACTCAAGGAAAAAAAAAGCACAACGACGACAATGCAAAACCGTGGCACTACCACCATCGTAGGGCCCAAGAGGCCACACTCCGGAATCGACTGACACAAATCTGCACCAGATCTGAAGAGCCAAAGGCGGCAAATCAACCGGGCGGCCATCATTTTGGTGAGACGGCCACTGCTAGGGTATTGCGTATTGGCATAAACAACAACAAAACAACCATCGGTAACCACAAACCTAAACCTTCGCCAGCATCCCCATCTCACAACAGGGTAACCAAAAGCTAGCTACGGCGGTTGTCGGCAACGATCTCCACAAAAACCCTAAATCATTACGGTTGTCATACTAACAACTTTCAAAACACTTTTGGAGTCCGGATCTCTGTTGCTGCCACGATGAAAGCCATGCAACTACAGATCTGGTGGCGATGGCGACTAATAAACCACCAAGGCGGCCGACTAATAAACCACCAAGACTAATAAGTGTTTATGAACAGTTCATAAACAATACATTTCCTTAATAAACAAACATTAAAAAAAAACTCGTTCAGTGAGTATTCATAAACAGTAAAGAACGAGCACGAATACGAACACGAGCACAAGCACCACGAACACGATTCGTTTGTCTCCGGTCCTTGAGACCAATTTCTCATCATCTTTAAAGATAAGAACACCTTCCTTATCTATCTACTGTTTTCCCCTTTCTCTACCACCATAACCATGGCAGCATCTCTCACCTCCTCCCTCTCCTCCGCCTTCTCCTCCCTCTCTCTCCGCCGCTTCTCTTTCACCCCCACACACCACCAACCCACCACATTAACCCTCACAAAACCCCTCAATTTCCCCTCAATCAGAACGCAAGCTACCGACATCGACACAACCTTCTTCGACAATGTAGACCCAGATGAAATCAACACCTTCGACCCACCGGAGAAGCCCGAAGGCTTCGTTCCTCCGCCTTCTTTCGACGAAGGCCCGCCGGAGACGGAAGAACAAATCGCTAGAGCGTATGAAGAGCTCTACGGGCCGGCGTATAGTGGCGAAAGTGTGTTGGGGAATGATGTGTATGTGATGGACTCGAAGGTGAAGAAGACGAGTTCCTTTGGGAAGGTGAAGAAAGATAAGATTAGAGATGGGTTTGAAGAGAGAGTTGTGCAGGTGAGTTATGGTATCTGAATTTGGGATTTGAGATGCGTTTTGACTTTTGGGTCAAAGATAGTTCTTTAATTCTGTTGATTGATTAGAAGGTTTACAGTAGAATTGAAGAAATGATAATTGCATTGATTATCGTAACATGAATTGTGAATATATACGACTGTTTGTGCATAGTTTGTTGCCAATTTGACATCAAGTTTGAATTTTGGAATAACTGTGTTTGACCTCAAATGCCAAAGGGACATTTTGATTGGTTTTTGTTTGTGCATTATCTTGAAGAAGATGAAAGATATGAATTGATGTAATGCAATTGATTGAAGCTTTCTTGATGAACTGCCTTTGTCACATTAGATGTATGTTTTGAGCTTCAGTTAGTTATAGGGTCTTGAGGAGGACAATATGTAAAATAACTAAAAGGATGAAAAGATTACGAGTCGTTTAGTTGGTTAAAAGGCTGAGATGTAAAAGAGATGAGAGGGATACAACTTTTGGTTATACATAGAGCAATGTCTCACATATGTGAAGTTCTAGTCTCACACCTTGCCCCTTGGCTTTAAGGACTTAAACGTCTCAGATGCCTTGCACTTTTTAAAACCAAACCAAGCCTGTGACTTTTGACCCCTCCACCTAAATAGTGTTTCATTCTAGCAGTTTTATCATACAACTCTTTGTTCTTTAGGTCAATTTTTGAGATCTTGAACATGGTTCTGATTGCAACTTATAGTTTCAGTGATTTCTTGTTCCTCGTAGTGATAATGATCAATTCAAGAGCTATATAGGACACTATATTTCTATCTTTATAACACATTTCAAGTAGATGTTTTGATTAAATGGTTAATGCTGCAGGTGAGAAGGGTGACAAAGGTGGTGAAAGGTGGGAAGCAATTGCATTTCAGGGCGGTGGTGGTGGTCGGTGACAAGAAAGGGCAGGTTGGTGTTGGAGTCGGGAAAGCGAAAGAGGTGGTTGCCGCCGTTCAGAAATCTGCTACCAATGCTCGAAGGAACATAATCACGGTTCCTATGACCAAATACTTGACCTTTCCTCACAGGTAATGAGATTCAAGTTTTCTTCTATATTTTACGCATTAATTAGCAAGTCTAACTCAAGATTGAAATACTCGAACATTCGCTACATTGTCCTGTCTAGTGTGAAGGAATAGTTTTGAGTATTGACACGCGTTATTGCTGCAGAAAATGCACATACTTTTCTTCATTTTGTTTGATTATTCAACTAGCAGATGTAAATTCAGATTATCAAACGTCAAAAACAAAGAATTTTATTGTTAGATTCGGCTTATTGATTCCCTTGAGCGTAAACAATGGCAGGTCTGATGGAGACTATGGTGCAGCCAAGGTGATGCTAAGGCCAGCATCTCCAGGTACAGGTGTGATTGCAGGTGGTGCGGTTAGAATCGTGTTAGAAATGGCTGGTGTTGAAAACGCTTTGGGGAAGCAACTCGGGAGCAACAACGCCCTCAACAACGCCAGAGCAACTGTTGTAGCGGTTCAGCAAATGAGACAGTTTAGTGAAGTTGCTCGTGAACGTGGGATCCCGATGGAAGAGCTCTGGAAATGATCAAAACAAACTGTATGAATAAACAATGTGTATTGTTTTTGTCAAATGTTATTACAGTTCGGTATTTCCTTCAATATTTATCAGAATGGGAGGTATCTGGTTGTTTTTTAGCGTCGGTAGCTTCTGTTGTCGCCAAATCACAATGCTGAAAATGTAATCAAACTAGCCGAGATCTTTTTTTAGTTTGTAATGTTGAATGTTTTTCTAGCTGTAACTTTATAATGGTACTAAAGTAAACAACAAATATTGCTAGCAGACCAATTACCGTCAATAGGCCTGTGTGGAGTTGTACAATTCATCTCCTACTTGAGCTTATCAAGAAAAATGCAAGGACACATTAGGAGAACGACCATTTGACCGTTTAGTTTAACAAACATTACCATTGAAAATTGAGTTTACAAATTAATTCCACCAACCAAAAAATGCCACTTTGTGTTTTCATATCCTTGAGTTGCATTGGATGTCGCTGAGTCAGCTATATATAAACGCTGATATATCACCATATACAAATCCTGATATATCGCCGGGAATATTTCTTTTGAAAAAAAGATAAATTAAATATTGCTAATTAACGATATATCTATGTGTGGGCATCGCCCAAACTTTTAAAAAAGAAAAAGGTAACTTGTTTGGAGGTAATAAGGGCTAGCCTTTGTCTCTTACAGAAGAATGAGTTTAAACCCAAACATGATTTAACATGAAGTAATTTAGGAGATAATTTTTGGAGGTCATGGGTCACTAACTTATTTATGGGTTAAGCATGCGTTCTATTTGGTTTAATTTCTTCTTGTTAGAAAAACATGAAGCTATGAGTATTATTGTATTCACATGATAAGGAAAGTGTACTACATCCCGATACAACAAAATAAAAGGAGTAGCTGCACAAATTTAATAATAATAGTAAATAAATAAATATAAAATAAAGAACACTATGTAAAAGGGAAATTTGTTTTACGATATACTCTCGAACCTGTGTGACAAAACCAAATCATACCGTATACAGTTTTGATATTCAATTGTTTGTAGTAGTTATACACAGCTATAACAAAAGTATTAAACGTCTCGTATAGGACAAACCATTGTATTAATCGCAATGCACAATGTACAAGTAGTTATAAGATCACCTAAAACAATCACACAAATTCAACACAAACCCTCAACTCAGCTTCATCTTCCACCAGATCCTCCTCCCTGCGATACCTCAGTGACTTTCCGGCGACCCTTTTCGCCGTCGCACACGACACACCACCGCCACCCGCCGCCGTTGGACCACCGGAGAAACAAGAAGATGCTGACATCGATGATGATGAAGAAGAAGAAGAAGAAGATGTTGATGATGATGTGTTGCCAAATTCAGCATCATGGTGTTTCAGAAGCTCAGATAAAAGTAATACAAGAGAAGCCATAGTGCTTTCAATCCCACACAATTATCAAAAGATTATGTTTGAGTGTATGTTACAGATGTATGATGTGTGTGTATATATATGTGTATAGGTGTGGGTTGGGATCTTGGGAGCATTGGAAGTTCAGCCCATGGTTATAATAAAAATATCGTGGCTTGTGATTCTCTGTTGGCCCCTACTCTAGCTTCGTGTTGTAGGTTTTGTAAAATAATTAAAACAATATCTCCTCTCTCTAGAAGATTATTAAAGATAGAGATGTGGAAAATAAGTTTTTTAGGTTTTGGTTTGGGTCTACGAAACTTAAACCGGTGATCAATGTAAGGGTTTATTTGGTAAAATCTGAATGGATGAGTGATGAACCACTAAAAGGTTTAAACCAGTAAGATGTCTGAATCAGTAATTACTGAACCAGTTTAAGTCTGTTTGTTTGGATCTCGGAATGTTTATCTTTGAATGAAACAAAAATTATTATTAACCCATAAAGCTCTTCAAAACATAAATGTTTATCTTCTTTAAAAACCCAACAACACAAATCATCTTTTCTTTTTGAGAAAACCCAATAACAGCAAGAAGTGATATCTACCCAACCCTAGAAGGAAAGGGGGAAAACAACAATTTGTAGAAATCACAGCCTCCTAAAAGGTCTGAGTGATGAACCACTAAAAGGTTTAAACCAGTAAGATGTCTGAATCAGTAATTACTGAACCAGTTTAAGTCTGTTTGTTTGGATCTCGGAATGTTTATCTTTGAATGAAACAAAAATTATTATTAACCCATAAAGCTCTTCAAAACATAAATGTTTATCTTCTTTAAAAACCCAACAACACAAATCATCTTTTCTTTTTGCTAAAACCCAATAACAGCAAGAAGTGATATCTACCCAACCCTAGAAGGAAAGGGGGAAAACAACAATTTGTAGAAATCACAGCCTCCTGTTCTTAAAAAAACAATTTATAAATCCATTTAGTGAGTGAAAATCCACCATCAGAAACCCTAGAAGAAAAAGGTTGCGGTGGTGGTGACGAGAGGGACGCAGGGCCGACCATGGTGAACCCGTCGGCATGATGAAGCCTCAAAAACCCAACATAGCTCGTAGGGTCGGCCATGGTGAACCCATCGGACATGGTGAAAACAAAAAAGAGGGTAATTCAATTGTGCCGGTGGAGCTCTTCAAAGGATTCTGTTTTGGAAATTGAAGAATCGCAGGGGTTTGAAGTGCAAAAATGATCTGAAATTCTTGAATTTGGTTGTTTAGAAAATCAAATCGAAGATGAGTTTGAACGAAATTGATCGTTTGAACCTGATAAGAATCTGGTTTGGGGTTATTCCAAGTGCTGGTACAGGTAGAGGTGGAAGTAGAAGAAGCCATTGGTGTTGATTGAAGGGGGATTATCTCAGTCAGATAGTACCTCAAATCTGACCCAATAAGAGACGATTCAGATGCATTTTTCATTCAGACGTGTCCCAACCAAACACGTATATCTGACCGGGTCAGACATATATGTCTAAATGGGGTCATTAAGACCCAACCAAACAACCCCTAACTGGTTTAATATGGGATTGGGTTTAACCCTAACTGGTTCAATATGGGATTGGGTTTAAAGGGGAAAGTTACAAATCGGTTACAAATAGGCGGTTCTAACCGGTTAGGTTCTGGTAAAACTGGTTTCGATATGGGTTATTGTGTCAGTTCCTTTTCAAGATACGTTTTTTTGGTTTTTTTTCACCTCAATTGAAAGACTACTAATACTGGTAAGGTACTTTAGAGTTTTTTAATGAAAAGAGACGGACATTCTAGTAGTAGGTAATGTCCTATTCGAACTCTTATCCGAAAATTCGGATACAGATTTAAATAGTGAAAGAATATCTGAAACAATTAAAAAAACAAATGATTTATAGATATAATATGTAAATGTTAAAATTTGAAAACTAAGAAGGCATTATATGTATAATATAATATTTTGGATTTCTATTCAGCTTTTTTTTTATGTTTAATTATAAAAACTATAAAAGAACATATATAATACAAGATTTTATGTTTTTTAAAATTACGGATAGTTTAGGTTCAGAATTTTCGAATTTTGATCCACATATTCAGACCCGTAATTTTGACACACTCTTAAATATAGGTTCGATAAATTAAATAACTGGTTTAATTTATTTTTGTCAGGAGTTTCCATTAAAGCTAGAATAATTATATCTAATACACCTTTTATAAAATTAGTTAATTTATTAAAAATATTTAAAATATGGTTATGTTTTTTGAATTTTTTTTATGTTGCCTATGTCTTAACTATCTCATTGATATTGATCTTTTCAAGTTCAGGAAATATTTTGTAATCATAAAGGGAAAAATAGGAGACTTAAAGGGTAAGAAAGTATACAAAGGTGTTAAAAAACCAAAATCCAAAAAAACATTGTAATCCGATCCGTATCCGAACCGCAAAACCGTTTTGAATCCTTATTCGGATATTCGGATCGGATCTCATCCGAATCCGAGTTCTTATTCGGATTTCGGATAGGATTTTGGGTATCATAATTCTTTTATTCGGATATTCGATAAAACTGAATAAAAATCTCATTATTTTTCTAGCTCAATACTTATTACCCAACTACCTATTATATTTTCAACTTAATACTCAAAAGTCTTGACACATTACAGTCCTCTAATACAAACAATTACACAATAATCGATTGTTGTTCTACAATTACCTCTTATGTTTGAATTTTGAATTTGTGTTTAAGACAAATTTATATTTATGGTTTTAGTTGTATTGTGATTTTAAACTAGTAAATGTCAAGAATGAAAAAATAGAAAAAAACAGAAACAATTGTTATTTGGTTTATTCGGATTATTTGGATAAATTATGATTATTCGGATTTATCCAAATTCGATCCGGATTGAATTCGGATCAGATAGAGGTATCTCTTATTTGGATCAGATTTCGGATAAGGTAATAAAATTTTCAAATCCGAATAATCCATTATTTGATCCGATAAACACCCGTAAATGTATATAAATAGCTTATTTATGATTATCTTACTTGGATAAAAGACAAAGATGATAATAAAGAGTGAAATTCATGACAAAATTAATCAATAGTTTATAGGAAAAGAAAACAAATCCGTGGAATAATTGTGATGTGGAGGGTTTGATTGAAAATAACTAATCGAATTTTAAAATTATTTAATAGTAATAATTGAATTAAATGTAAATAATGATATATACATGGTTAGTTATGGTTTAATCGTTTTACTTGGATGAAAATAAAGATGTAATCAACAGTAATTAATGAGAAAAAACACAATTTAAAAATTAATATAAAAATCAATTGTTATTCCGGTTTCGCCCGGGATACGAGCATTCGCTCTTGAAGGGAATATTAGGGTTTGAATCTAAACATGAAATGAATTACGAATAATAATGTGGAAAAAGTAAGAGTAGAGTAGCATATTTAAAATCAATTAATATTTAGGCGTTGGTTATATATTTATATTTATAATAAGTTGAAATGTAAAAAATAATATATAAATGGGTTAGTATTGTACTATTGGTTGAAAGCAACTTGGAAAACTCAGCCCTTGGTAACAAAACAATGGTGTACCCCGGTAGTATCCTGTTGGCTCCTACCTTCTATTACGGCTGTGTTTTTCACTTACAACCCTTCTGATTATGTAAACTTTGCAACTAATCCCCACATTTTTACAAAGACATGTATGAAGTTCTTATAATGTCTTCACTTTATTTTTCAGGGGCATTTGCATATCTTTTTTTCTAAACTTGTAAAATTATATATATTTCTTCAAAACATGCTTAAAAAGCATTTTACGTATGTATTGAAAACTTGTGTTTTGAAGAAATATATAATTTTTCAGGTGGAGAGAGGGATATATACAATTCCCTCTTTATTTTTTAATCACTTTTTACGGTGCATTTTAAGTTTTAAACGGCTCAAGGTGGCGAGACCGGACCGGATCTACCTGTACCAAACTGGCCCAGGACCAAAACCAAATAAGGTGGAAAATAGGGACGGAGACCGGATCAATTGTTTGTGTATTGAGTCAGTCTCGGTCCATTTTTTGGGGTTAGCACACGAGAGGCTTACTCTTAGGACAATCATAGGTCTAGAACAGGAATTGGCCAGGATCGAAAGCAAATAAAGGTATATAAGGACCGAGGATCCTAATCTTTATTTTACTAGTATATAATTAAGTTTTTACCTTACAAGTATAAGTGGAAAACAAAGACGCATTGGCGAGCAACGCTATGTAATAATTGTTAATTTGATAATGTTAGTAAATTATCTGATTGTTATTTGGTAGTCTAGTGATTATAATAGTTAAGACATTTCTTGTAGATTTGTTTTTATTTTTGTCAGTTTTGTTAATTGGTTTGTTGGGAATTTGGCATTATTATGATTGGAAGTTGAAATCTTCACATAGAAACCATTATTGAGGATTTTATGACAAAATCTATCCAAGGAAGAAACTTATTGATATATACAAGGGTATCTTGTTGTCATAACATGAGTTTTATAATTTTGTTGTTCACAGAATATATGGTGGTTCAGTTCAATTGGATACAATTCTAGTCGGTTAACGTTGTTTTGTTCAGTTATAATACAACTTATATCTATTCATTGTTTTGTTATTTCAGTTATCCAAATAACTTAGAGGTTGTTTGTTAGCCTCTACCATTTAGATGTTATTTCTTAATGGTTCATAGCCTCTTAATGGTTAAGAAATAATTTTAATGTTGAATTGTTAAGAGATAACTATTAAGAGACTTATAACCATTTAGAATTAAGACTACCTTTTAATCATTAAGAGATAGTCTCTTAATATGATCATTAAAAAGCTACCAAACAACCCCTAAAGCAAAAACAAAATCATAAAAATCCAGTTATATGATAGCATAACCTGATCATTCGTTATTTTTTCATTATGATTCAGTTAATTGATTTTCTATGCACCAAGATCAGATGATGGAGGTGTAACCTATCTAAGTATAGACTTATAAGAAAAGTCATATTGAAACGGAATTTTAGTGTGTGTGTGTATTTATATTGTAAACTATGAAGTTGTAATATCACACATAAAAGGTTGTGTTAGCTAATTGCTATAAAGACTAAAATATAATGTAAGTAAATGATAATATGATGTTTGTTAAAAAGAAGTATGTCTCATAACATTTAGACATTTTATTAAAAACATTGATGTCTATCACCATTATCTTCACAAGGAGACACCATGGTAAATGTTTAAATTCCTTTGACTGAAGTCTCACATTTAAAAACTTTTATCTGGTGTTGTCTTTAACCGTTAGAAAGTCATATGTTTAGCATGAGCTATGTTTTACATGTTTTTATTGGTTAAGAGGGTTTGGTGGAATCCGATGAGTTTACTGGTAACGAATTTTGTCCCGTAATACCTAAATACCCAAGCAAGTTTACTCCTTAAACCCCGAAATGGGCCGATCCTTACTACTAAAACCCAATTATTGAAAATGATTAGACTCGGGCCTCTTACCTTGATTTCATGTATTCAAATTACTCCCTTATATTTGTAAATCGTGAACGGTGGATCAAATCGAGGCCCAATTTTTCTTGTACAAGACTATTAAGTGTACAGTCTATAAGCTCCTAGAAGCCCAAGAAACCTAAAAAATAATTCTTGATTAATAAAATTTCTAACGGATGATTATATTAATCTCTTGTTTATTAAAACAAATAACCCCTTAATAATAAACCACAATTGATTGAAATAAACCAAAAGGAGAATCAGCTATATTAAACTATACTAGTGAGTTCTTTTCGCGTGTTGCGGCGGCTCCGTTTTAAATGAAATATATATTGAAATGTAAGTAAATACACACGTCGCAGCATAATCAGAATTAAAAACACTACGCTTTTGTGAAAAGATTTAAAAATAGAATGAGGTTCAAATACAAAGTGTATTTTCGCTATAAAGTGTGAGAAGACACAATGAGTCAAAAAAGTCACAAAAAATTATCTCACAATTGAAATCGAATTTCAAAAAAGTAATTTCGAGCTTTTGTTCCCCTAACCGTCCCCACTAAGAAAAAAATAAACGAAAAATAAAAAAAAATTAACGTTTTTTATTGTGTCATTTATGAAAGACACAATGACGTCATTGTGTCTGTCACAATGACGTCATTGTGTCAGACACAATGACGTCATTCTGTCATAAAAGACGCAATGAAATTTTTTTTTATTTTTTTTCTGAAAGAGGACGACGAGAGGAACAGAGACTCCGAATTACTTTTTTGAAATTCGATTTAGATTGTGAGATATAATATTTTTTATGACTTTTTTAGCATCATTGTGTTTTATCATACTTTATAGCAAAAATACACTTTGTAGAATAACATCACCCTTAAAAATATATTATATCACCTTCTCCCCTACCTAGCCGTTAACACCGCTACCGTCACTCGCCATGAAGAACAGGCTTGATGGTTATTAGAAAGAAAAGTGTAGCAACAGTTTTCCAAATATTTAATACCTTATATGTTGTAGATGGGGAAGCCCACTGATTTAGGGAACAAGGCTGATCAGTAACTTGAAAAATTGTGTTTGCATCAGTGGTGGTTGAAACATACAAGGACTTCCAATCGAGAATCTGTGGTACTGTGTCGGAGGCGACATGGGGCGGTGGCAGGTGACGTCATGGTAGTGCTGCTAGTCGATGATGGGCGGTTGCGCATGGAGTGTCGATAGGCACCAGTTAGGGACGGGGCGGTGATGGCGTGTGAGGTCGGTAGCAGCGGCATCAGTTGGTGGCGGGTGGCTACGACAGGTTGTGTCGGTCGACGCCATTTGGGGATAGCGTCCGTTGAAGGAATGCGAAATCCTTTATGATTAGGGTGCAATATGAATTCAAGTTTGAATTTCAACTAATTATACTAACCAAAAACATTAAGAAAATGGAACTCATATTCCATTGCATTAAATTTTAGTAAATTTTACGTTAATCAACCACACCCTAAATAGTAATCTTTCCTTAATATTCTAAAACTAAGTAGATCAAACATTACCTATATATGAACAATTAAGTTTGAGAAATAGTGGGTTTTGTAGGTTTTGAATTTGGCAACTATAATTTAAGCGTTTGCATTTTGCCCCGTCCCCTAAATGTGTTTAAGTGAACTGATGTTCACCTATTTTACATTCACACTCTTGTTATTTCTAGAGAGAGAAAGGGTTCGTCGGCATTGTTTACCACTTGCACCGCCTCTTTCGTCTTGCCACCGACTGCGTGACGGTCTGTCTTAAGGTGAGGTGGTTTTTGGTGTTGTGTGTGGATGGCACGTGGCGGGACAACCTTTGATGATTTGGACGCCGCCGGATCTATCGGCCTCCTTTGGTGGCGTCTGGGTGGTGGTGACATCCTTTTCTGTTCATTCTTTGCTCGATGATGATGGGTCATGGCAAATCTGAGAGCCCTGATCTGCTTTTGATGCATTGTTGGGCTTTTGGGTGTATTGCGACAACGCGGTTGGCGACTACCATCCATGGATGGTGTCGCATGTCGATATTGACATAGATCTGTTGATCTAGAAGCCGCCGTGGTCTGTAAATCGTCTTTGGTGGTATCTGCGTGGCTGCAACAAGCTGTTCTTTTCATCATTTGCTCGATGATGATGGCCAATCGCGTGCGTCTGAGAGCCCTTTTCTTTTGGCTCGATGATGATGGGCAATCGCGCATCCGAGAACCCTTATATGGTGTCACACCCCAACCACAGCGGTTTCCCGCGGGGCGTGATCTCATGAAAACCATAGTCATTGATCGACCACTATATGATTTGATAAAAACATACGTTGCAATCACGTTGAAAGATACATAATTGTTTTCAGAGTACATAGCGGAAGTAGTAGCAAAATGTAAATTGTTTTTCAAACAAGGCAATTTAAAAAAAAATAATGTCCCAAAAGCATGCGTGAATCTAGAATGCGATAA
>CM046432.1:57594829-57674829 GCA_025506505.1 Flaveria sonorensis
GGTTGAGATTGTGATGGAGATGGTTGAGGCTCAGGTAGGGCTTGAGGTTTTGTGCTATAGGAACTTGAACTGGATTTGGCTGTGGCATGTATAGCAGGGATATGGATATGGCATTGGACCCCTGAGGGACAAATATGCAGGAGATTGAGTTTGTGAGTGATGACCAGAACTAGCAGGATGTTGCCCTTTGTTTGGTGAACTATTGCTTGGAAATGTCCCAAAGGGTGCAGAGGAGTTAGATCCAGTTGATCTACACTCTCTTGCAAAGTGACCAAGCCTGTGGCATTTGTGACACCTCAACTTACTCTTGTCAACCAACTTTGGTTTTGGCCAGAGAGTCCTGGAAATTTCCTACCAGTTCTCTTGTAGAACTTTTGAGATCTGATATTATCAAGGCCATTTGGCTCAAAATTCCATCTCTTCTAAATCATCATCAGCAATACCCTTCAAATCATCCATGATAAAGCATAAATTATCAGTATTACACCCAATGACTGTCAACACCAACAAATGCATGATCAGAACTGTTTGAAGAGAAATCTATATGCTCATCATAATGGCTTTCTGATCCAGCATATTCTGACTCATGACCGACCAAGGCAGTGTTCCCTGGTCAAAGTCTCAGTGAGCTTTCTGATGATGCCAGATTCCTTTTCTGCTCTTCTCTCTTTCAAATGTAAGCAGTTTCCCATGGAGTTGGTGAGAGATAGGCTATCCAGATTGCACTAGAGCGTAGGACAATGGTGTATGTGTCCCATCTCTCAGGCAGTGATCTGAGGAATCGTTGTTCATCTGGCTGTTAGTATACTCATGCTTGACCATTTTTTAGCTCAGAGATCAAGCAGGAGAAACGCTCAAACTGTTGAGTCAGTGTCTCACCCTTCCTATGAGAGAATGTCTCATATTGTTTGGGCGAGGATTTCTCTGTTGTTTGCTAAGACCTCATCAGTTCCTCCGAATTGTTCCTTCAAAGCATTCCAGAGGTCAGGCAGTTTCATGATGCATAAGCCCAGATAGATTTCATTAGGCAGTGCCATGGCCAGAATTCCATGGGCTTTAGATCAATCTCAAACAGTTTACGATCTTCATATGAGATTGCTCTTCTTTCTTCGAACCATTTGGTTGGTCTCCGGATTGTTCACCATAGGCTTGTGTGGACCGTGAACCACAGATGTCCAAAACCTGAACTGTTAACAGATAGTGATGGAGCATTCTTCGTTGCCATATGTTATACTCACTCCTAACCAGCATCGGAGGCTTGGTTGAGGAGCCAGTATTGAGGGTCATTAGATGGAGTAGTCATTCTCAGATTCAAATCAATTCAATCAAGTTTCAACAGATTTAGCACAAAAACCAACAAACTCAATATGAACCAAGAAGAAACTCAAATTGATAACAGAAGCAGCAGAAGATCAATCTCTATAACCAATTCTTGCAAATATGCTAATTCGATCAAACTTTAGATATCGAAATAGCATTTTCAATGATCAATTGTTAAACCGATCAATGATTGCCTGCTCTGATACCATTTGACAGGATCAGTGATCTAAGTTTGATGATCAATTAGAGTTGAATTGCAGCGGAATTAGAACAAGAATTAGACAAATATAGCAAGAACACAATAGATATTCAATGGGAACAGACACGGTTATAGAGAAAGAGGGTTTTCTTCAAAAGGGATAATATCATTCATGCACAACTGCTTCGGTATATCCGCCGCTAAGCTTCACAGGTTACAATTAGGTCACATCCTTATATAAAGAATGTGACGTCTGCTGATGTCACTTGATAGTGACATTTAACAGAATTATTACAAACAACTGAAGTAAGCAACTACTGAAAGTTTCCCAACACTGAGAACATCTCAGAGTATGCTAAGTACAAGATGAAACTAAAACTACTGAAACTACAAGTACTGATTACAAGAAACATAAAACTACTGATTACAAAGAACTGAAAGGAAAAATATAACTACTGAAAGGAAACCATCACAACTACTGAAGAGGTCTCTTCAGCTGTTGTGACAACATCTGAAACTTGGTCTTCAGTCTTTGTCTTCAGCTTTTGTCCTTCAGACTTTGTCTTCAGTTCTTTAACTTCAGACTTTGTCTTCAGACCTTGTTATCATTTGATGTCTTCAGCTGTTGCAGACTACTTCATTGTTTAATGTCTGTGGGACTTAAAGGTTTTTCTGATCAGGCTCATTGGTTCTTTTGGTCCAACACATATATTAATATATATTTAGATATATATATATATATATATATATATATTATTATATCTATATATATATATATATATATATATATGTATCTATATATATATATATATATATGTATCTATATATATATATATATATATATAATCTATATATATATATATATATATATAATATATAATATATATATATATATATATGTATATACACATATATACATATATAACATATATGTATATATACTCATCCGTTATTTTAAGTATTTGTCAACCTTGTGTAACACATGGGTCACTTACCTAATAGACATATACTAGTTATTGACCTCACATGTTGTGATGGAATGCGATGTATTAATGAAAGCTAAACATAAAAATGACGCCAAATCGCTATCCTTAGCGAACTAATAACCGAGCTTAAAAGCGGGCATGGATTCAACCCGTCACATTTATATTTTCATAGTCATTTACCCATATGTTTACTTTCTTTTAAAACTAAATTCTATAAAATAAGACACAGATTAACCGTTTGTCGTGGCTGCAAGCTGCAAGCTTACCGCACCATAACAACAAAAGGATAACTTTTATCATCGTCATTGACTATATCACTAAGTCAATGATTCATGATCAAAGTCTTCTTATAGGCACGTTGCTTGACCGTGATTGACTACTACAATCAACTGCATCAAGTATAACCGATAGTAGTTACTCAAGGAAAAAAAAAGCACAACGACGACAATGCAAAACCGTGGCACTACCACCATCGTAGGGCCCAAGAGGCCACACTCCGGAATCGACTGACACAAATCTGCACCAGATCTGAAGAGCCAAAGGCGGCAAATCAACCGGGCGGCCATCATTTTGGTGAGACGGCCACTGCTAGGGTATTGCGTATTGGCATAAACAACACAAAACACCATCGGTAACCACAAACCTAAACCTTCGCCAGCATCCCCATCTCACAACAGGGTAACCAAAAGCTAGCTACGGCAGTTGTCGGCAACGATCTCCACAAAAACCCTAAATCATTACGGTTGTCATACTAACAACTTTCAAAACACTTTTGGAGTCCGGATCTCTGTTGCTGCCACGATGAAAGCCATGCAACTACAGATCTGGTGGCGATGGCGACTAATAAACCACCAAGGCGGCCGACTAATAAACCACCAAGACTAATAAGTGTTTATGAACAGTTCATAAACAATACATTTCCTTAATAAACAAACATTAAAAAAAAATCTCGTTCAGTGAGTATTCATAAACAGTAAAGAACGAGCACGAATACGAACACGAGCACAAGCACCACGAACACGATTCGTTTGTCTCCGGTCCTTGAGACCAATTTCTCATCATCTTTAAAGATAAGAACACCTTCCTTATCTATCTACTGTTTTCCCCTTTCTCTACCACCATAACCATGGCAGCATCTCTCACCTCCTCCCTCTCCTCCGCCTTCTCCTCCCTCTCTCTCCGCCGCTTCTCTTTCACCCCCACACACCACCAACCCACCACATTAACCCTCACAAAACCCCTCAATTTCCCCTCAATCAGAACGCAAGCTACCGACATCGACACAACCTTCTTCGACAATGTAGACCCAGATGAAATCAACACCTTCGACCCACCGGAGAAGCCCGAAGGCTTCGTTCCTCCGCCTTCTTTCGACGAAGGCCCGCCGGAGACGGAAGAACAAATCGCTAGAGCGTATGAAGAGCTCTACGGGCCGGCGTATAGTGGCGAAAGTGTGTTGGGGAATGATGTGTATGTGATGGACTCGAAGGTGAAGAAGACGAGTGCCTTTGGGAAGGTGAAGAAAGATAAGATTAGAGATGGGTTTGAAGAGAGAGTTGTGCAGGTGAGTTATGGTATCTGAATTTGGGATTTGAGATGCGTTTGACTTTTGGGTCAAAGATAGTTCTTTAATTCTGTTGATTGATTAGAAGGTTTACAGTAGAATTGAAGAAATGATAATTGCATTGATTATCGTAACATGAATTGTGAATATATACGACTGTTTGTGCATAGTTTGTTGCCAATTTGACATCAAGTTTGAATTTTGGAATAACTGTGTTTGACCTCAAATGCCAAAGGGGACATTTTGATTGGTTTTTGTTTGTGCATTATCTTGAAGAAGATGAAAGATATGAATTGATGTAATGCAATTGATTGAAGCTTTCTTGATGAACTGCCTTTGTCACATTAGATGTATGTTTTGAGCTTCAGTTAGTTATAGGGTCTTGAGGAGGACAATATGTAAAATAACTAAAGGATGAAAAGATTACGAGTCGTTTAGTTGGTTAAAAGGCTGAGATGTAAAGAGATGAGAGGGATACAACTTTGGTTATACATAGAGCAATGTCTCACATATGTGAAGTTCTAGTCTCACACCTTGCCCCTTGGCTTTAAGGACTTAAACGTCTCAGAGTGCCTTGCACTTTTTAAAACCAAACCAAGCCTGTGACTTTTGACCCTCCACCTAAATAGTGTTTCATTCTAGCAGTTTTATCATACAACTCTTTGTTCTTTAGGTCAATTTTTGAGATCTTGAACATGGTTCTGATTGCAACTTATAGTTTCAGTGATTTCTAGTTCCTCGTAGTGATAAATGATCAATTCAAGAGCTATATAGGACACTATATTTCTATCTTTATAACACATTTCAAGTAGATGTTTTGATTAAATGGTTAATGCTGCAGGTGAGAAGGGTGACAAAGGTGGTGAAAGGTGGGAAGCAATTGCATTTCAGGGCGGTGGTGGTGGTCGGTGACAAGAAGGGCAGGTTGGTGTTGGAGTCGGGAAAGCGAAAGAGGTGGTTGCCGCCGTTCAGAAATCTGCTACCAATGCTCGAAGGAACATAATCACGGTTCCTATGACCAAATACTTGACCTTTCCTCACAGGTAATGAGATTCAAGTTTTCTTCTATATTTTACGCATTAATTAGCAAGTCTAACTCAAGATTGAAATACTCGAACATTCGCTACATTGTCCTGTCTAGTGTGAAGGAATAGTTTTGAGTATTGACACGCGTTATTGCTGCAGAAAATGCACATACTTTTCTTCATTTTGTTTGATTATTCAACTAGCAGATGTAAATTCAGATTATCAAACGTCAAAAAACAAAGAATTTTATTGTTAGATTCGGCTTATTGATTCCCTTGAGCGTAAACAATGGCAGGTCTGATGGAGACTATGGTGCAGCCAAGGTGATGCTAAGGCCAGCATCTCCAGGTACAGGTGTGATTGCAGGTGGTGCGGTTAGAATCGTGTTAGAAATGGCTGGTGTTGAAAACGCTTTGGGGAAGCAACTCGGGAGCAACAACGCCCTCAACAACGCCAGAGCAACTGTTGTAGCGGTTCAGCAAATGAGACAGTTTAGTGAAGTTGCTCGTGAACGTGGGATCCCGATGGAAGAGCTCTGGAAATGATCAAAACAAACTGTATGAATAAACAATGTGTATTGTTTTTGTCAAATGTTATTACAGTTCGGTTTTTCCTTCAATATTTATCAGGATGGGAGGTATCTGGTTGTTTTTTAGCGTCGGTAGCTTCTGTTGTCGCCAAATCACAATGCTGAAAATGTAATCAAACTAGCCGAGATCTTTTAGTTTGTAATGTTGAATGTTTTTCTAGCTGTAACTTTATAAATGGTACTGAAGTAAACAACAAATATTGCTAGCAGACCAATTACCGTCAATAGGCCTGTGTGGAGTTGTCACAATTCATCTCCTATGAGTATTATTGTATTCACATGATAAGGAAAGTGTACTACATCCCGATACAACAAAATAAAAGGAGTAGCTGCACAAATTTAATAATAATAAATAAAAATAAATATAAATAAAGAACACTATGTAAAAGGGAAATTTGTTTTACAATATACTCTCGAACCTGTGTGACAAAACCAAATCATACCGTATACAGTTTGATATTTAATTGTTTGTAGTAGTATACACAGCTATAACAAAAGTATTAAACGTCTCGTATAGGACAAAAACCATTGTATTAATCGCAATGCACAATGTACAAGTAGTTATAAGATCACCTAAAACAATCACACAAATTCAACACAAACCCTCAACTCAGCTTCATCTTCCACCAGATCCTCCTCCCTGCGATACCTCAGTGACTTTCCGGCGACCCTTTTCGCCGTCGCACACGACACACCACCGCCACCCGCCGCCGTTGGACCACCGGAGAAACAAGAAGATGCTGACATCGATGATGATGAAGAAGAAGAAGAAGAAGATGTTGATGATGATGTGTTGCCAAATTCAGCATCATGGTGTTTCAGAAGCTCAGATAAAAGTAATACAAGAGAAGCCATAGTGCTTTCAATCCCACACAATTATCAAAAGATTATGTTTGAGTGTATGTTACAGATGTATGATGTGTGTGTATATATATGTGTATAGGTGTGGGTTGGGATCTTTGGGAGCATTGGAAGTTCAGCCCATGGTTATAATAAAAATATCGTGGCTTGTGATTCTCTGTTGGCCCCTACTCTAGCTTCGTGTTGTAGGTTTTGTAAAATAATTAAAACAATATCTCCTCTCTCTAGAAGATTATTAAAGATAGAGATGTGGAAAATAAGTTTTTTAGGTTTTGGTTTGGGTCTACGAAACTTAAACCGGTGATCAATGTAAGGGTTTATTTGGTAAATCTGAATGGATGAGTGATGAACCACTAAAAGGTTTAAACCAGTAAGATGTCTGAATCAGTAATTACTGAACCAGTTTAAGTCTGTTTGTTTGGATCTCGGAATGTTTATCTTTGAATGAAACAAAAATTATTATTAACCCATAAAGCTCTTCAAAACATAAATGTTTATCTTCTTTAAAAACCCAACAACACAAATCATCTTTTCTTTTTGAGAAAACCCAATAACAGCAAGAAGTGATATCTACCCAACCCTAGAAGGAAAGGGGGAAAACAACAATTTGTAGAAATCACAGCCTCCTAAAAGGTCTGAGTGATGAACCACTAAAAGGTTTAAACCAGTAAGATGTCTGAATCAGTAATTACTGAACCAGTTTAAGTCTGTTTGTTTGGATCTCGGAATGTTTATCTTTGAATGAAACAAAAATTATTATTAACCCATAAAGCTCTTCAAAACATAAATGTTTATCTTCTTTAAAAACCCAACAACACAAATCATCTTTTCTTTTGCTAAAACCCAATAACAGCAAGAAGTGATATCTACCCAACCCTAGAAGGAAAGGGGGAAAACAACAATTTGTAGAAATCACAGCCTCCTGTTCTTAAAAAAACATTTATAAATCCATTTAGTGAGTGAAAATCCACCATCAGAAACCCTAGAAGAAAAAGGTTGCGGTGGTGGTGACGAGAGGGACGCAGGGCCGACCATGGTGAACCCGTCGGCCATGATGAAGCCTCAAAAACCCAACATAGCTCGTAGGGTCGGCCATGGTGAACCCATCGGACATGGTGAAAACAAAAAAGAGGGTAATTCAATTGTGCCGGTGGAGCTCTTCAAAGGATTCTGTTTTGGAAATTGAAGAATCGCAGGGGTTTGAAGTGCAAAAATGATCTGAAATTCTTGAATTTGGTTGTTTAGAAAATCAAATCGAAGATGAGTTTGAACGAAATTGATCGTTTGAACCTGATAAGAATCTGGTTTTGGGGTTATTCCAAGTGCTGGTACAGGTAGAGGTGGAAGTAGAAGAAGCCATTGGTGTTGATTGAAGGGGGATTATCTCAGTCAGATAGTACCTCAAATCTGACCCAATAAGAGACGATTCAGATGCATTTTTCATTCAGACGTGTCCCAACCAAACACGTATATCTGACCGGGTCAGACATATATGTCTAAATGGGGTCATTAAGACCCAACCAAACAACCCCTAACTGGTTTAATATGGGATTGGGTTTAACCCTAACTGGTTCAATATGGGATTGGGTTTAAAGGGGAAAGTTACAAATCGGTTACAAATAGGCGGTTCTAACCGGTTAGGTTCTGGTAAAACTGGTTTCGATATGGGTTATTGTGTCAGTTCCTTTTCAAGATACGTTTTTTTGGTTTTTTTTCACCTCAATTGAAAGACTACTAATACTGGTAAGGTTACTTTAGAGTTTTTTAATGAAAAGAGACGGACATTCTAGTAGTAGGTAATGTCCTATTCGAACTCTTATCCGAAAATTCGGATACAGATTTAAATAGTGAAAGAATATCTGAAACAATTAAAAAAACAAATGATTTATAGATATAATATGTAAATGTTAAAATTTGAAAACTAAGAAGGCATTATATGTATAATATAATATTTTGGATTTCTATTCAGCTTTTTTTTATGTTTAATTATAAAAACTATAAAAGAACATATATAAATACAAGATTTTATGTTTTTTAAAATTACGGATAGTTTAGGTTCAGAATTTTCGAATTTTGATCCACATATTCAGACCCGTAATTTTGACACACTCTTAAATATAGGTTCGATAAATTAAATAACTGGTTTAATTTATTTTTTGTCAGGAGTTTCCATTAAAGCTAGAATAATTATATCTAATACACCTTTTATAAAATTAGTTAATTTATTAAAAATATTTAAAATATGGTTATGTTTTTTGAATTTTTTTTATGTTGCCTATGTCTTAACTATCTCATTGATATTGATCTTTTCAAGTTCAGGAAATATTTTGTTAATCATAAAGGGAAAAATAGGAGACTTAAAGGGTAAGAAAGTATACAAAGGTGTTAAAAAACCAAAATCCAAAAAAAACATTGTAATCCGATCCGTATCCGAACCGCAAAAACCGTTTTGAATCCTTATTCGGATATTCGGATCGGATCTCATCCGAATCCGAGTTCTTATTCGGATTTCGGATAGGATTTTGGGTATCATAATTCTTTTATTCGGATATTCGATAAAACTGAATAAAAATCTCATTATTTTCTAGCTCAATACTTATTACCCAACTACCTATTATATTTTCAACTTAATACTCAAAAGTCTTGACACATTACAGTCCTCTAATACAAAACAATTACACAATAATCGATTGTTGTTCTACAATTACCTCTTATGTTTGAATTTTGAATTTGTGTTTAAGACAAATTTATATTTTATGGTTTTAGTTGTATTGTGATTTTAAACTAGTAAAATGTCAAGAATGAAAAAATAGAAAAAAACAGAAACAATTGTTATTTGGTTTATTCGGATTATTTGGATAAATTATGATTATTCGGATTTATCCAAATTCGATCCGGATTGAATTCGGATCAGATAGAGGTATCTCTTATTTGGATCAGATTTCGGATAAGGTAATAAAATTTTCAAATCCGAATAATCCATTATTTGATCCGATAAACACCCGTAAATGTATATAAATAGCTTATTTATGATTATCTTACTTGGATAAAAGACAAAGATGATAATAAAGAGTGAAATTCATGACAAAATTAATCAATAGTTTATAGGAAAAGAAAACAAATCCGTGGAATAATTGTGATGTGGAGGGTTTGATTGAAAATAACTAATCGAATTTTAAAATTATTTAATAGTAATAATTGAATTAAATGTAAATAATGATATATACATGGTTAGTTATGGTTTAATCGTTTTACTTGGATGAAAATAAAGATGTAATCAACAGTAATTAATGAGAGAAAAAACACAATTTAAAAATTAATATAAAAATCAATTGTTATTCCGGTTTCGCCCGGGATACGAGCATTCGCTCTTGAAGGGAATATTAGGGTTTGAATCTAAACATGAAATGAATTACGAATAATAATTGTGGAAAAAGTAAGAGTAGAGTAGCATATTTAAAATCAATTAATATTTAGGCGTTGGTTATATATTTATATTTATAATAAGTTGAAATGTAAAAAATAATATATAAATGGGTTAGTATTGTACTATTGGTTGAAAGCAACTTGGAAAACTCAGCCCTTGGTAACAAAACAATGGTGTACCCCGGTAGTATCCTGTTGGCTCCTACCTTCTATTACGGCTGTGTTTTTCACTTACAACCCTTCTGATTATGTAAACTTTGCAACTAATCCCCACATTTTTACAAAGACATGTATGAAGTTCTTATAATGTCTTCACTTTATTTTTCAGGGGCATTTGCATATCTTTTTTTCTAAACTTGTAAAATTATATATATTTCTTCAAAACATGCTTAAAAAGCATTTTACGTATGTATTGAAAACTTGTGTTTTGAAGAAATATATAATTTTTCAGATGGAGAGAGGGATATATACAATTCCCTCTTTATTTTTTAATCACTTTTTACGGTGCATTTTAAGTTTTAAACGGCTCAAGGTGGCGAGACCGGACCGGATCTACCTGTACCAAACTGGCCCAGGACCAAAACCAAATAAGGTGGAAAATAGGGACGGAGACCGGATCAATTGTTTGTGTATTGAGTCAGTCTCGGTCCATTTTTTGGGGTTAGCACACGAGAGGCTTACTCTTAGGACAATCATAGGTCTAGAACAGGAATTGGCCAGGATCGAAAGCAAATAAAGGTATATAAGGACCGAGGATCCTAATCTTTATTTTACTAGTATATAATTAAGTTTTTACCTTACAAGTATAAGTGGAAAACAAAGACGCATTGGCGAGCAACGCTATGTAATAATTGTTAATTTGATAATGTTAGTAAATTATCTGATTGTTATTTGGTAGTCTAGTGATTATAATAGTTAAGACATTTCTTGTAGATTTGTTTTTATTTTTGTCAGTTTTTGTTAATTGGTTTGTTGGGAATTTGGCATTATTATGATTGGAAGTTGAAATCTTCACATAGAAACCATTATTGAGGATTTTATGACAAAATCTATCCAAGGAAGAAACTTATTGATATATACAAGGGTATCTTGTTGTCATAACATGAGTTTTATAATTTTGTTGTTCACAGAATATATGGTGGTTCAGTTCAATTGGATACAATTCTAGTCGGTTAACGTTGTTTTGTTCAGTTATAATACAACTTATATCTATTCATTGTTTTGTTATTTCAGTTATCCAAATAACTTAGAGGTTGTTTGTTAGCCTCTACCATTTAGATGTTATTTCTTAATGGTTCATAGCCTCTTAATGGTTAAGAAATAATTTTAATGTTGAATTGTTAAGAGATAACTATTAAGAGACTTATAACCATTTAGAATTAAGACTACCTTTTAATCATTAAGAGATAGTCTCTTAATATGATCATTAAAAAGCTACCAAACAACCCCTAAAGCAAAAACAAAATCATAAAAATCCAGTTATATGATAGCATAACCTGATCATTCGTTATTTTTTCATTATGATTCAGTTAATTGATTTTCTATGCACCAAGATCAGATGATGGAGGTGTAACCTATCTAAGTATAGACTTATAAGAAAAGTCATATTGAAACGGAATTTTAGTGTGTGTGTGTATTTATATTGTAAACTATGAAGTTGTAAATATCACACATAAAAGGTTGTGTTAGCTAATTGCTATAAAGACTAAAATATAATGTAAGTAAATGATAATGATGTTTGTTAAAAAGAAGTATGTCTCATAACATTTAGACATTTTATTAAAAACATTGATGTCTATCACCATTATCTTCACAAGGAGACACCATGGTAAATGTTTAAATTCCTTTGACTGAAGTCTCACATTTAAAAACTTTTATCTGGTGTTGTCTTTAACCGTTAGAAAGTCATACGTTTAGCATGAGCTATGTTTTACATGTTTTTATTGGTTAAGAGGGTTTGGTGGAATCCGATGAGTTTACTGGTAACGAATTTTGTCCCGTAATACCTAAATACCCAAGCAAGTTTACTCCTTAAACCCCGAAATGGGCCGATCCTTACTACTAAAACCCAATTATGAAAATGATTTAGACTCGGGCCTCTTACCTTGATTTCATGTATTCAAATTACTCCCTTATATTTGTAAATCGTGAACGGTGGATCAAATCGAGGCCCAATTTTTCTTGTACAAGACTATTAAGTGTACAGTCTATAAGCTCCTAGAAGCCCAAGAAACCTAAAAAAATAATTCTTGATTAATAAAATTTCTAACGGATGATTATATTAATCTCTTGTTTATTAAAAACAAATAACCCCTTAATAATAAACCACAATTGATTGAAATAAACCAAAAGGAGAATCAGCTATATTAAACTATACTAGTGAGTTCTTTTCGCGTGTTGCGGCGGCTCCGTTTTAAATGAAATATATATTGAAATGTAAGTAAATACACACGTCGCAGCATAATCAGAATTAAAAACACTACGCTTTTGTGAAAAGATTTAAAAATAGAATGAGGTTCAAATACAAAGTGTATTTTCGCTATAAAGTGTGAGAAGACACAATGAGTCAAAAAAGTCACAAAAAAATTATCTCACAATTGAAATCGAATTTCAAAAAAGTAATTTCGAGCTTTTGTTCCCCTAACCGTCCCCACTAAGAAAAAAATAAACGAAAAATAAAAAAAAAATTAACGTTTTTTTATTGTGTCATTTATGAAAGACACAATGACGTCATTGTGTCTGTCACAATGACGTCATTGTGTCAGACACAATGACGTCATTGTGTCATAAAAGACGCAATGAAATTTTTTTTTATTTTTTTTCTGAAAGAGGACGACGAGAGGAACAGAGACTCCGAATTACTTTTTTGAAATTCGATTTAGATTGTGAGATATAATATTTTTTATGACTTTTTTAGCATCATTGTGTTTTATCATACTTTATAGCAAAAATACACTTTGTAGAATAACATCACCCTTAAAAAATATTATATCACCTTCTCCCCTACCTAGCCGTTAACACCGCTACCGTCACTCGCCATGAAGAACAGGCTTGATGGTTATTAGAAAGAAAAAGTGTAGCAACAGTTTTCCAAATATTTAATACCTTATATGTTGTAGATGGGGAAGCCCACTGATTTAGGGAACAAGGCTGATCAGTAACTTGAAAAATTGTGTTTGCATCAGTGGTGGTTGAAACATACAAGGACTTCCAATCGAGAATCTGTGGTACTGTGTCGGAGGCGACATGGGGCGGTGGCAGGTGACGTCAATGGTAGTGCTGCTAGTCGATGATGGGCGGTTGCGCATGGAGTGTCGATAGGCACCAGTTAGGGACGGGGCGGGTGATGGCGTGTGAGGTCGGTAGCAGCGGCATCAGTTGGTGGCGGGTGGCTACGACAGGTTGTGTCGGTCGACGCCATTTGGGGATAGCGTCCGTTGAAGGAATGCGAAATCCTTTATGATTAGGGTGCAATATGAATTCAAGTTTGAATTTCAACTAATTATACTAACCAAAAACATTAAGAAAATGGAACTCATATTCCAATTGCATTAAATTTTAGTAAATTTTACGTTAATCAACCACACCCTAAATAGTAATCTTTCCTTAATATTCTAAAACTAAGTAGATCAAACATTTACCTATATATGAACAATTAAGTTTGAGAAATAGTGGGTTTTGTAGGTTTTGAATTTGGCAACTATAATTTAAGCGGTTTGCATTTTGCCCCGTCCCCTAAATGTGTTTAAGTGAACTGATGTTCACCTATTTTACATTCACACTCTTGTTTATTTCTAGAGAGAGAAAGGGTTCGTCGGCATTGTTTACCACTTGCACCGCCTCTTTCGTCTCCCGCGCGCGTCGGCCACCGACTGCGTGACGGTCTGTCTTAAGGGTGAGGTGGTTTTTGGTGTTGTGTGTGGATGGCACGTGGCGGGACAACCTTTGATGATTTGGACGCCGCCGGTGATCTATCGGCCTCCTTTGGTGGCGTCTGGGTGGTGGTGACATCCTGTTCTGTTCATTCTTTGCTCGATGATGATGGGTCATGGCAAATCTGAGAGCCCTGATCTGCTTTTGATGCATTGTTGGGCTTTTGGTGGTATTGCGACAACGCGGTTGGCGACTACCATCCATGGATGGTGGCGCATGTCGATATTGACATAGATCTGTTGATCTAGAAGCCGCCGGTGGTCTGTAAATCGTCTTTGGTGGTATCTGCGTGGCTGCAACAAGCTGTTCTTTTCATCATTTGCTCGATGATGATGGCCAATCGCGTGCGTCTGAGAGCCCTTTTCTTTTTGCTCGATGATGATGGGCAATCGCGCATCCGAGAACCCTTATATGGTGTCACACCCCAACCACAGCGGTTTCCCGCGGGGCGTGATCATCATGAAAACCATAGTCATTGATCGACCACTATATGATTTGATAAAAACATACGTTGCAATCACGTTGAAAGATACATAATTGTTTTCAGAGTTACATAGCGGAAGTAGTAGCAAAATGTAAATTGTTTTTCAAACAAGGCAATTTAAAAAAAAATAATGTCCCAAAAGCATGCGTGAATCCTAGAATGCGATAAACTCCAAACAAGCCTAGCATCGTGCAACCCTTAATTTCCTGAGAAAACATGCATGAAATATGTCAACATAAAGTTGGTGAGTTCACAGGTTTTAAAGTAATAGTAAACAGTGTAATGGACCACAAGCCTTTTCATGATTTGATTGTCGATCAAACAATACAACAACATTATATAAGCATCGCAACCGAAGCTAGACTGTAACTGTAATGGATTGCCCCTACCCATGCCTACCGTAAGCACATGGGTGAACGGGCTAATAATGCACCCGTTTAGAACTCCAGTCAAGGTTAGGGTAATTAACCCGGGTGGGGGTAGTCAAACCCAATAGTACTATCCATGATTATCTCGCTTTGGGAAATAAACTAACGGTCCAATAACAGGAGACTTCATACGGTAAGTAACAACTTATATAACATGTGAAACCATTGACAAGTACTCGGGGAAAACCAACCTAAGCTCGCCCTAGAATAAATAAGACAACTTATGTCTAAGTAATTGCTCCTACATGTTATGTGAGCATGTAACCATATCATCCACATAACTTGGTAACAAAGTGTTTGGCTTGACGACCGTTGGTGATATAGGATGTTAATTTGTGAAATATATATTACTTAGAAAATATTAATAAATAATATTTTGCTTGAAACTATTCGAAAACCCTTGTATTTTAAAGTTGACATATTATTTGGGTAACTAAATATCATTTCGATTCGACCCGAGATGTGACTTGAGGGTCTTATTTATATATTTTTCATATGTAATTTATGGAAATTAGGGTTTTGAAAAAATATTATTTTCCTCGGTAAAATAATACTTGTATTATTTTAAATGAAAGCCAATTTTGAGATATTTATATCTAAGTAAAATTACTAACTTTCATATTTTTAATACCCATGTATAAATATATAGATATATTTGTCCATAAAATAATTATTTAATTATTTTCTTAGTAGATTTATTATTCATTTTATTTAACTTTTATGAGCTTACATTTATGAAATTAAGGTTTCTTTAATTTATTTATAATTTTTATTACATTACATCATAATGTAAAATATCTTTAATGAATTAACTAGATACCTTAGTCAATTTACCAACTTGTTTAAACCCATATTTAGTAAACTAGAAGCTAGCATTATAAAGTTCATAAATTTTATATTCTAAGTCCCATGTCTAAGCAACAAGGTAATGTGTCATATTCGTTAAAAGTCATCTACTAAGCATTTTAACATCACCTTTAAACTAACATATTATTTAGTCATGAAGCTCATATTTTCCATTTAAAGATCTCATGTATATATATACTTAACCATACTTGTAAATTTTTCAATTGGTCATAATAATACTTGCAACACATTAAAAATCTCATAGGCATAAAGTAACCCATTTGAACTCTTCTTGAGTTTTAACATACTTTTATGACTTTATATGAAATCTTCAACTAGTAATTTTATCAAACATGGATTTATGAACATTTACTTTTTTTAAAAACAAAAGTCATTACTTAGATCATGTTAAAATATTTTGTGAAGTATTATTCTTGAAGCTTCTTGTTGGTAAAAACATCATTTCTAACATGAAGGACTTTTGTGAATGAAAATAGTTACACATGAACTAGTATATAACTAATCATGGTGAAATAAAAGATATATAAATAAGTAGAAAGAGTTCTTACTAAGATCAAGCAAAGAATGATGAAAAGATTATTGTAGGATGTTTGGAAGCTTCAAAAATTGTTTGATCTTCACCCAAGAGCACTTAAAACACTTAGATTTGTAGAATATGAGTTGGGAATGAAATGAGATGATGGAGATGGGGAGTTGGCTGAATTTTAAAGGGAAAGAGGAAGAGAGAAGAGTGTGTTGGGTGGTGGTAACTTGTGGAGGTTACTTGTATATATAATCAAGCATGAGTTGGTAAATCATCTCATGTGTAGTGTTGGTCAATCTCTATGGAAGAGACATTTCAAAAGGGGATAGGGAGACATGTTGCTTTAATCACAACCTTTTCCTTATCATAAAAATGGTAAACTTCAAAGTTTACAAAAGGAAAAAGGGTTTTGGATTTATTTGCCAAGAAAAAAAGAATGGAAAAAAAGAGAAGAGATGAGATGATGGGGGGGGGGGGGGTGTGGACGGCAAAGGGAGGGTGAAAATGGAGGTTTTGTTAATTTTTGAGTAGTATTGGATATTTGGGTGGTATTTGTTGCACTATGGTAATTTTTATATATTTTTATATTACTTTTTAAAATACATAAAAATATTATAAGAAATCATATGAGTTCACATATTTTAATATTGATGATATGTATATAATAACTCGTGTATCTAGTGGTTGCGTTATACGCTTTTTATCCGGGTAAAATATCAATTTACACGTTAAGGTTTATTTATGAGTTTAAGCTTTTTCAATGTACTTAATTTGGGATCTAAAATACTTTGAAACACTTTAAAGTATTCATTGACACAGATATATTAATTGTCACCAACGTTCGTGTGTGCTTGTATCGCCTATAAAAATGGTAATTACGCCAAATTACCAATGCATGAAATGTTATGCTTGAAATTTTGCAATGCATAAAACGACTTTAATAATTATAATTAAATTGAAAATCAAGTAGTATAAGTATAATTATAATCAAGTCAAGGCCGGGTATTGACCTGAAATTGTCGGTTGTTACATATGGTGTTGATGATGTGGTTTAATGGATGATGTTAGTGATGTTGTCGTCTGTGTTGTTATTAACATTTTTATGTGTTTCTTTTGGATTTTTATTATGATGCTGAATTGTTAGTGGGTTCATGATGGTCTGTTGTTGCTTCTGTCCTTGGATTGTTGTTATTTCTACCTGCGTCGATGATGATGGACTGGTGTTCATCTGAGGCATTTTATGCGGGGTTGGTTATTGCTATTCGTGATTTTCATATGTTGATGATGATGATGTGTTCATGTTGTTGGGGGTTGTGGTCCTGTTTTATTTCATCGGCGATGATGAGTGGTTATTCATCTTAGGCATTCGGGTTGAAGTTATGTACATAAAGGCTGTGATGATATCAAAAGGGGTTAAAGTTTGGCGCGGCATCGTTCTCGATTGCAGCCACTATGAGCCATCTATTTTGAGCCTTAGATTTGCGATGCTTGATGTAATGACATTTTTATTTCACTTTGGACTAGCATCGTGTGTCTGTGTTAGTTGTCACACAAAGCACGGAACAGATGTCCATCAGGGGCTACACTTGATTATCGTTTTGGGTGTTCGAGAGCTATTGTTGCTTGATTGCTCCCAAGTATTATGGGGAAACAATTGTCATGGCATGTTTTTTGTAGTTTCTGGCTATAGTGGTTGTTTAGTAGACCTTTATTCTGGTCGTCTTATAACTGCTAACAGTTCATTATGTTTTTTATGGGATTGACTATGCTGGCTCGATGTTGTATTTTTTGGCCACTTGAATAAACACGGGTGATAGGCTATGACGATTAATTTGCAGCCGCAACAAGCCGCCATTGTCATGGCATGTTTTGAGCTTGTTGTTTTGACGTGGTAAACGGTTAGTTTGCAGCCGCAACAAGCCGCCATTTCCGAGCATTTTATCAAATTGTATAAAAAATCGATTCGCTCCGGCAACGAACCGCGGGTGGAATACCAACTGGTTGCAATATAAAATCAAATGTATTATATATAAAATCAATAAGACTGCATATAATTTTTTCGTTTTAAATAAAACATAACATGTGAAAATACATAATTGTTTAATAAACTAAAGGAATAATAATAACAAGAAAACATATCCTATGTTCTTTCCTAGTCACTATGATAGTGCACATATATTGACCATTTAAACCTCACAAGGGCAATACAGTCATTTCACAAATCCAACTTGAAAAACCCATGGGCCTTACGCCGCGTATTTAATCCAAATTATGATTAGATTTAGATGGAGTGGGTAATCTTATGGAACCCACCTAATTAGATAAACGTAACACTCATTATTTTCAAGGGTCAGGATTAAGTCTCACTAATCCATCCAAGCTGTCAAGTAGGCCCACGTGCGTTGCACATGTCGCATGCGACAAACTGCAGTCGACAGATGGGAATATAAGATAGATATACCACCTCCCATAAGATAGGATATTCTTTCATAATAACTTATAAGAATGTTAACTAACAGTCCCTTTAGTATTTTACAATTTCTAAATGTAGCTAATTGTGTTTCTTTTTTGGTCAATATATTGAAAGCTGAAATTGTAAATGGGGTTAAAGTGTTTATAAACTAAATTTTGGTTTAAGAACATATCTTTTATGGAGTCAAAATAGTAAAGAGGATTAAAGTGTTTAACATTCACTAAGAGGGTGCTACGTATTACATTATTAAATACATATAATCGTTTTATTAAAACAAAAACTATTCAATTGTGATCGCTCTAAGCTTTCAATTCTTGACCACTTTTTAAGAATCCAAAGGTCTTGACATCCTTGATAATCTTGTTAATAGAGAGTGGTTTATTGGAAAACAAATGTTTTCATTTCAAGCTCTCCATATGCACCATTACTTAGTGAGGAAAATCATTTGTACTTGCTTCCTTTTTATCATTACCTTGCACAATCTTGTGATAAAAAAGCAAATCACGAACTATGAAAGGCATAACCAAGAGGTTGCTAGCACCACTGGGTAATGATAGCCCATACTGATTTAGCAATTCAGCATGATATTAAAATGTGTTTAATGGTTTCGCGTAGTTCTTCACATACGTGGTGTTTAATAGCCTATAAAAAAATTCATTTTGATGTAGCAACCAACCAAAGATGGTAACCTCTGTAGTTTGCCTCTCCATTCAAGCATGTAAAAACAGAAACATTTGAAACGATAAATCAATCAACTCGGTTTGTTTGAGATCTATTTGGTTCAGTTCACATTTTAAAATATGAAAGCATGCATATAAACTAACTAGACCGCTTGCTTTGTTATTTTTGTAATTATAAGTGCATGAACTGATTCTTCTATTTTAAAAACTTGATGTAAATTGATATAGTTTTTTTAACACATGCAATTTAAGCTACTCAAACACCAAATCAAAACGTTTTGGGGAGTTTGATCACTTGATTCGTCTGGCTAACCCAACCAACCAATCAGATAAGTTTTTTGAATTTCAAAATCGTATCTGTTCATTCGACCTAGATATGTCAAAATGGTCTATCCATGCCGAAAAAAGTATTGATTAAACAAAATGGTAAGGGTTGAATAAAACAAAACTCAAGGGGCTCCTTTGTACTTTAGAGAAAATATCATACAAAAATCTTGAATTTCTGAAGCATATCTACAGCACTCTGTACCTTGACTCAAACCTACGTGGATCCAACCCATCATCTTTGACCCACATATTACCACCCTCAAATCACAACACGCCACGTGGATATTATCACCCTATAAAAACCACTCCCCCAATATAATCTCACTGCAAAAAGATATCAAAAAACCTTTTACTTCTACAACGGTTGTGAGGTTGCTCAATGGGCAGAGCCACCACCCGAATTCCGATGAGCCACAGTGTGCTGTCGCCGAACCACCAATACGCCACCGTAGATCACCCACACGATCAACCACCGGTCCAGTTGTCCGGTTCAATCTTCGGGTTTCTAGAGGAAGAAGCCACCGTGTTATCATCGCCGGAATTTGATCAGTATGATATTCAACAAGAAATCGAAATCGAAAACGACGAAGACGAGTGTGAAAAACCTCAAGATTCCGACGATAAGATCAAATTCTGGGAGACCCAACGGGAGAATTTACATGTAAGAATCGTTTATTTGATCGGAATCTCGAGTTTTTAGAACTCCGGTTAACGTGCTCTGTTTTTTTATTGATTTTCCGACAGACAACGTTGTATAGAACGACAAGTTTAGAATCGAGGATCCGAAGTATTACGAAAGAAGCACTCGAGGAGATCGAGGCGGCCGGGAATGTGTGTTCTTGCTCGAGACCAGTCTCGGGCGGTTGCCGGAGTTGCCGGATGAGGGAAATCTGCAGCCGGCTGCAAAGTTCAGGTTTTGATTCAGCTATCTGCAAGTCAAAATGGAAAAGCTCATCAGATATTCCATCAGGTAACGGTGTTTAATCATACATATGTTTAATAACGGTTATGTGTTTCGTCACGAAATTAACGGTATTGAATTATTGTGACGCAGGAGGACACACGTTTTTGGACGTGATTGATGACTCCAACCGGAAAAAAGGTGTAGTGAGGGTGATCATCGAGTTGGAGTTACGTGGCCAGTTTGAAATTAAGAAAGCGAGTGATGAGTATAACAGTTTGGTGTGTAAACTTCCCGACGTGTTCGTCGGAAAATCAGACCGCCTGCAGACTGTTATTAAGATACTGAGTTTTGCCGCGAAAAAATGTATGAAAGAGAAGAAAATGCATTTGGGGCCGTGGAGGAAGCAACAATACATGCAAGCGAAGTGGCTTAGAGTGACCGAGAGAAGTACTGTCGCCGCCACTGTATCGCCACCATTAGCGGTGGATGTTTATTCAACTCGACCGGCGAGGGTTAGAGCGTCGATGCTGACTATGGATCTTGATGATGATTTGTCGATGGTGTCTTGTTTTTATGCTCATGCGGTTAAAGTTTTGTAGAAAGTGTTGTGTAAATGAAACTTTAGTTATGTCTTTATGAATATGATTATATATACATGTTAAAGAGCAGCGTCGGTGCTACAGTAAAATTTTTGATTTTTTGGATTTGACCACCGTAGTTTACACACATGCCAGTTTTCATCCTTCATATTGTTTTCTGTTGGTGAATGAAAGACTTCGATTGCTCCACGTCGTCGAGTACAAGCATAGAACACGTGGGTACAACTATAAAGACATAACTATTTTGAAATCATTCGGTACTCCCTCCCGTCGAATCGCAATGGTTAGGCTATCGCTACGCTAGCAAGACTGAGCCAGATGGGTTGGGAAGGCTGTGTTCAAGAAGGAGAAGATACGAAGAGAGAGAGAGAGAGAGAGAGAGAGAGAGAGAGAGAGAGAGAGAGGAGGGAGGGAGGGAGGGAGAGGCTGTGTTCAAACTTTTACTATTGATTCATGATTTAAAAAATTCAGTTAGGTTTTTAAGTGTTTTTGTTTTTAATGATAGCAATTTATTTATACTTGGTTCGGTTTTTCTATTCACCATCTTTATTTATGTTTATAACCGACATTGATATTCGCCTTTATGGTTTCCGATAAACTGAGTCGACAACAAACAAAATCACATCGCGTAAAACAGGGGAAAAAATCAAATTCCTGTACGTGTAGCGCGAGAGAAAACGCTAGTTGATTGCAAACCACTATCGTATTACCACCACCACATGACCTAAGGAGAGCAATGTTTTTATTAACTAGCGAGAGGCTAGACAACACAAAGTACAAAATACAAATTACCAAAAATAAGTTGGAGAGCAACACCACTCTGACCAAGAAAAGTTACATAACTTAGCTCTATTATGAATCCGATTATATGAAAGAAGCATTACGTCATCCATCATTTTCATGGGCACACAAACCTAGGATGTTAAAAAAATCAAAATTGAAAAAAAGTAATTTGAAGCTGAAACAACTGATTTTCAACCATATACAAACCAGAGCTCATCTAAATCTGAAAATCCTTATTCCAATTTCGGTTCGGATTTCAAATATCAAAGTTTTTATAACCGGTTTATTTGAATTAGTCGGATATCCGATTAAAACAAATAAGAAACTTATTGTGTTTCTAGCCCAATACCTAAACAACTAAACAATATTACAAGAATCGATTCGGTTTATGTTAGGAACCAAATATTAGGGAAACAAAAGGAACCAAAAAATCAGAAAAAATATTATTCGGTTTAATTCGGATTATTTAGATTTATTCGCATGATCCAACATTGAATTCAGATAGATTCTGATCGGATCGAATTTTTGACAAGATCGTAAAATTTTCAAATCCTAATACAACGTTATCCACTCTGATGAACATCCCTACTGACAAAACTTCTTCCAAAAACGTCAAGAGTTTCTAGCTTTCTAAATATGTCAAATGGTGAATAAATCAATGCAACCTTAAGCTTGTTGACTCAATTCTTCGACCTCAATGTGTTTTGAAAAAGATTAACAAGCTCCATCTTGTTTGATGGCGAAAAGCTGAACAAGCCACTCCACAAGTTCACTAGTACAAAAAGTTATATAAGGTGCGTATCTAATTTTTTAAAGGGGTGGGTGGCCTAAAAAATCGCTCCTTATAGCATCCTCATGAGTCATCTTTCTTTTACCTTTATCACTCACAGGCCTTTGTGACTCAGGTTGGAGAGAGCTTTGATCTTCATTGCTTGGTTCTTCACTTAAGCTCTGGCCAGAGAGAGGCTGTGAGACACCTTCACCAGCTGGTGCCTCACTAAGGGTAATCGATGTTGAGGGTGCTGAAACAGCTCCTGTCTCAAAGTTCACATGCTCAACTATTAGGCTTTTAGCCAAGGTTTTCCCTTCAAAGCTAATCTTAGGGTCCACCTCAACATCCAGTTGACCAATAGTCTTACGTGCTAGCCTCTGTCTATATAATTTTGTTCTCAGCTTGAACTTTTCAAGCACCCTTTGTTGAATCCTATCAGCCAACCTTGCAGCTTGCTTGTTTTGACTTGAGTTGGCAAGTGGGCGGTCAAATACATAGGTGCTTTCATAGTATCTCAGGTTAAAGAAGTTGAAGATCTCTTGTTGACCCTGAGACCTAGAGATTTCTAAGGCTCTTCTTTGATCATCGTACCTCCATCCCATAATTAGATTATCAGTTGGGTGAGATGGAGTAGGCATTTCCCTTGGTATACCCTCCTCAAACAGACTTTGAATGAGAGAGTCCACATCAATATGGACTTGAGGAGGTTGTTGAGTATGGACAACTACAAGTGAGGGTGATGAGTCCTCCATGTCCATACTCTAAGAAGAACTCCCAGGTTTTGTGATTGTAAGTGGGACTTTCTCCTCCTTTTTTATAGCATCACCCTCTTGCAAAGGGGAGCTAGGAGTGAGGTCCACTACATCCATAGGTTCTTGTGGGCCTGGTTGTGTCCTCTGGATGGGTCTTTCAACTAACTTGCCCTTGAGATCGGTGATCTCAAGTTGCTGGTTATTGACCCTTCTATGTAAGGTAGTCACCTGAGATTCTAGGTGACTAACCTTGAAAACTAAATAGGTGAAGAGTTTAGTCAGTTTGTGCACCTTTAGTTGCATACTTCCCTCATCTTCATCAGAAGAATCACGGGGGGATGAGAGAATAGGACCAAGGTCTTCTTCCTTATCACCAGCTTTAGTTTCTTGGATGCTAGTTTTCCTTTGCACACTGATAGCTTCAAAAGAAGTGTCAATGGACTGGGTTTCCATGATTGAGGTCGGAATGATGTAATCACTTGCAAAAGTGAGAGGCTCTTCCATATGGGCCTCCTGAACAGGTTCAGGGAGGTCCACCTCAGTTGTGCGTGGATGATGTGGGCTGGATATAGGTGACACATGAGCATTCATCTCTTCTTGAATAGGGGTGGAGAAGAGAGATTCATGGTTCTCACTGAATGCTATATCTTCATCATCATAGAATTCAAGGTTAGGAATTGGTTGGTTAAGATCAAGTGGCTGGGGATGGTAACTTTCCCCTGAAGGTTGATCATTATAGTTTTGAGACTCTGAGTGAAGGCTTAAGGCTGGGGTTGTGAGCTTATTAGGCTGAGCATGAGTAACCTCAACACTGATCATAGAAACAATGGGAGTGATTTGCTTCTTAGGAAAAGTAGGAGCTCTAGTGTCCACTTCTACCTACATGGTTGGAGATTTGGGTGCCTGCTCAACCTGAGTAGACTAAACAGGGGATCCTTTGGATTTTATTTGGTAGGTGATGGTGATTTGTGGCTGTGTGGGGGTTGCAGATGTAGAAGGTGTGGGTTCAACATTGGCTTGTTTTTGCCAAGTTGTCACCTTTAGTAATGAGCTCTAACATTTTTGGGACCAGGGCAATTTCCACCCCTGAGAAGCCAGCAGTTGGATTTCTTATTGTCTTGAAGATGTCGGGCTTCATCTGTCCCAATTTAAGAATATTACCTATTCCCCTTAACTATGAGCCCAGTTCATAGTTAAGAATGTACTTAACATATCTTGGGAACATGTAATATTCTAAGGAGTCCAAGTTTAGCAGATTTGTATATACAAATTGAGAATACCTGAACTTGACCTCTTGAACCATTCCATGGACTATGTAGGAAAGGTCTTCAGGAATTTGATCCCATCCTCCATGCTTGTTTGAAAGGGAGTGGATGACTATATAGAGGAGGTACTTCCACTTGTATGAGACCTTACCTTTCCTGAAGGTTCTTACGGAGTAGTCCCCTTCATAGCCCATCTGCCGAAATGAGTCATTAACAACAGACTTAGGGAAAGACAAGTCACCCTCTTCATCATCTAGCCTTAGATGGGTGTTGATGGTAGCTGGAGTGATGAATACTATCCTCCCCTGCACTATAACAGATAGTTCCTTCCCACCATCCAAGATGCCCTCTTGACAGGTCCTCCAGAACTCCAAAAGTTGATCTTCATATAATGGAGGGTCGATTGTGAGGGCGGTGAGGTAGTTGGTTAGAGATAAGAAGCGGCAGACGTCTGAGAAACTAGGATCTTTCTCAGACGACAACAGAGCAACTTGATTATGTTGCCTATGTAAGTGCATGGCAAAATCTGCTTGGCTTCGGGGATCAGGGTTGGCCATTTTGAGTAGCTTTGTGATGAAGGAAGGTAAGAACAAGATTAGTTTATGGGTGAATTTAGGGTTTGAATCTTTCAGATCAAGGAGAATAGTGAAAGAGGGGGAACCATTGTACAAATATATATATAATATGGATTTGAGACAAAGTTAATGCAAATGGATAAACTTTGAAATCCGAATGTCGGTCCCACCTCTGAAAAAGGTGCCCAAAAGGTAGTTTTCTTGAAAGTCTAAATCTTCCGAAGGTAATCTGTCTTCGGAAGGTTTTAGAAAAACTTCCGAAGCCAATTTGGCTTCGGAAGATATTCCTTAGTTTTCTAAGAACTTTGCTTCTGAAAAAAATACTTAGAGTATTTTTACTTCCTAGATAGATTTTGCATCGAAAGATATCAAATATCAGTAATCTTATTCAATAAGAAAATAAGTCTTCCGAGACTTAATTGCTTTTGAAAGAAAATGGTCCTTCAATACATATAAGTACTTGGTGGCAAATATAAGCTTTAGAAGATATATATTCAAATTTCTTCTGAATGTTAACTTCTCAAAAGTAGTTATTTGTTTTGAAGACATAATTTTCTTCCGAAGACAACTTGTTGTCTTTCGAAGGAAAATATATCCAAAATTCTCAAAATTCTAAGGGATATCATTTTGAAAAGTTTCTTCCAAAGTAAACTGGGCTTATATGGTGATGATACAGACAACTTAAGACACATATATTATTAAAAATAATCTTGAGTTTAGTTTTAAAAAAATCTACTTAAAGTTAATCATTTTAATTGCTGATACTAGATAATTAAATTTCTGCTCATCAAAAGCTTTTGTGAACAAATCAGCATATTGTTCATTTGTGATAACTTTGACTAGTTTTATCAATCCTTTTTAAAAATTATTTCTAATCAAATGATACCTGATATTGATGTGCTTTGTCTTTAAGTGCTGAACTGGATTCTCTGTGATAGAAATAGTACTGTTGTTGTCTATGTGGATGGGTGTCTCCTTAAAGTTGAATCCATAGTCTAGCATCTGATTCTGAATTCAAAGCACTTGAGCACAGCAGCTTACAACAGTAATGTATTCAGCTTCAACAGTTGATGTAGATACACAGGATTATTTCTTGCATTGCCATGAGACTATCCTTCCACCAAGAAATTGACAACCTCCAGATGTTGACTTTTCAGTCATATTGCAGCCACCATAGTCACTATCTGTATATGCATACAAATTAAAGTCAAAATTCTTTGGATACCAAAGGCCCAATTTGGGAGCACCCTTGAGATATTTGAGAATTCTCTTGACAGCAACCAAGTGTGACATCTTGGGTTTGGCTAGATATCTTGCACAAATACATGTAGTAAACATGATATCAGGCCTGCTGACTATGAGGTACATAAGAGACCCAATCATAGCCCTGTATAGATGTTCATCAACACACTCCCCCTCAAGATTTGGTCCTAGAGAGTGGTTTCTAGCTATAGGTGTCTTAGCAACCTTGCACTCAGTCATGTGAAACCTGGTAAGTATGTCTTGTACATACTTTGACTGATTTATAAAGATGCCATTGTCAACCTGCTTCATTTGAATTCCTAAAAAGAAATTGAGTTCCCCTATGGCACTCATTTCATATCTATTCTTCATAAGCTTCTCAAAGTCTTTGGAGAGCTTCGGATTAGTTGACCCAAAGATAATATCATCTATATAAACTTGAACCGGCATCAAGTTATTTTCTATTCTTTTAATGAAGAGTGTTCCATCAATAGTACCTCTCTTGTATCTGTGCTTACAGAGATACTGTGATAATATCTCATACCACTTCCTTAGAGTCTAATACAGCCCATAGAGAGCTTTGTCAAGCTTGCAGACATAATCAAGATGGTCTGGGTCTACAAAGCCAGGTGGTTGTTTGACATAAACCTCCTAATCAATCACCCTATATAAAAAGGCACACTTGACATCAAGTTGGTAGACCTTGAAATCCTTGGATGCAGCAAAAGCCAGGAATATCCTAACAGCTTCAAGTTTTGCTACAGGAACAAAAACATCTGTGTAGTCAATCCTTTCTTCTTGTGTGTATCCTTGAACAACTAGTATTGCCTTGTTCTTGATGACAAGTCCTCTATCATCCTTCTTGTTTCTAAAAACCCACTTGGTACCTATGGTAGTATTCCCTTGAGAAAGAAGACATAGATTCGAAACCTTCTGTCTCTTGAATTGAAGCAGCTCCTCCTGCATTGCTTCAACCCAACATCCATTTTTCAAAGCCTCTTCAATCTTCTTAGGCCCTATCTGGAACAAGAAACAAGAGTGAAGACAAACATTTTTGTCATGGGTTTGTCCTCTTGTTCTTACTTCAGTCTCAACATCTCCAGTGATGTTTGTAGTAGGATGGGACTTGTGGATTCTTAGTTGAGAAATCACAGAAAGTTGTTTGGACAGATCTAAATTGGTGAAATTCAGATTTGGTGCTTGAGAGTCATCCACCACATCAACACACTTATCAAGTGACACTTGATCCAATGAGTGTATTACATCATTGATGTTGTCTTCTATGGAGTGGTTATTAGCAACAAGAAACTCCTGATCACTATCACCACCTACATCTCCTCCTATATTTGAAATTCCTTCATCTGAGTTCTGTGCCTCTGTGCTGAAATGTATAGGCACCTTAGATGTGTCAGCTGAAGAATTTGTCATGATTATGCTGACAGGATTTCTAACTGCAGGGCTAGTTACCACTGGAGCTGAAGTAGTTTGAACACTTGGTCTTCTCAGCTCAAATCTTGGATCAGAATCTCTTGTTGATAAAGTACCTGTAGATCCTGAAACATTCTCACAAGATTTGTTAAAACAGTTGGTAACTAAATCAAGATCAAACAATCAATCAGGACCAGAACCTTTCACACTAGGTATGTGCTCATTGAAGGTCATATTGGCTGACTCCTCAACTACTCTGGTTCTAAGATTGTATCAAGTGCCATGAGTCTTGACTACTAAAACTTTGTTCTACACATAGTAGGCAGTGTTGACTGTCTCAGTCTAGAAGGTGATGGGCAATTTAGAGTTAGACAATATGGTTCTTGCAGCTTCAATAAGTGTCCTATTTCTCCTCTCAACAACACTGTTTTGCTAAGGAGTCTTGGGAGCACTATATTGTCTTGTAATACCCTTTTCATCACAAAATGTATCAAGGATTTGGTTTTTAAATTCGGTTCCTTAATCACATCTTATGATCTTGACCCTGTGATCATATTGATTCTGAATTTTCAGAATGAAACTTTTCAAGATCTCAGGGGTCTCATCCTTAGTTCTAAGAAAAAAGACCCAAGTGTATCTTGTGGAGTCATCTGTGATCACCAAGCAATAAGAGGTCCTTCCTAAACTCATTACACTCGTGAGGCCAAAGAGATCCATATGTAATAAGTGTAGTGGTGTAGTGATGGAGTTTATTTCCTTTGGCTTGTGAGATACCTTGTGTTGCTTCCCTTTCAGGCATGCAACACAATGATCATCACTTGTAAACTCTTTCTTTAGCATTCCAGTTACCAAATCATTCTTAATTAATTTATTCATGTTTTTAAAGTTTACATGGCACATTCTTTTATGCAAAAGGAAAGACTCATCACTATTGGCCTTAGATAGAAAACAAGAAACTTCTCCTGAAGGGGATGTTTTCTGCAAATCCATCTTGTACATGTTCCCTTTGCTGGGGGCTCTTATCCATATATGCTCTTGAGAAATGACCACCCCGGGCTTGAGAACAATGAACTCATGCTCAGTAAAGAGCATGTTGTGTCTTTGATCGCAAAATTAGGATATACTCAGAAGATTGTACCCAAGCCCCTTGACAAAGTTTACATTTTCAATGCTAAGCTTACCATTTATGACCTTGCCCCTTTCAGTAATGTAACCACCAGATTCTCCTTCAAAAGCAACTGGCCCTCCATTAATTCTTTCAAAGTTTTAAAGCAAAGAGCCATTGCCTGTCATGTGCCTGGAACAGCCACTGTCAATGATCCATACATTACCTTTAGTCTTTAGTTGTTCCTACATAAAAAGAGATGGTTAGTCATATTTGTAAACCCAAGTCTCATTGGTCTTAGGCTTGTCAAAGTGAAAAGAAGATAATGAAATAGTAATTGATCCTATATGCAAGTTCTGAGGATCATTTGCTGTTGTTGATGAAGAACTGTCAGTCACATGGCCTTTCTTGATCTTCCACGCCATCTTTGGAAGACTAGACTTGGCCTTCAACACTTCGGAAGTTTTGATAACTTTGGAAGTTTTGGAGACTGGACCTTCAGATGCTTTTGCATCCACTACAGCAGACTTCAGTATTTCAGAAGCATTCCTTTCTTTCGAGACCAAAATTTCTTTCGAATGTAAGTTTTCACTTATCTTCTTCTTCACTTTGGAGCTTCCAAAAGGAAGAGATTTTCCTTCCGAAGCTATTTTCTTCTTCTTCTTCTCAGAAGTTTTCTTCTTGTTCATACGGATAGTGCTTTTTGATTGTAGATGCAATTCTTGGCAAAGTGAAAAGTACTACCACACATGATGTATTCAGTTGGCATACTTCTGAGAGTCTTCTTTTGAGAGGAAGGCAGAGCCTGATCATTCTCTACTTCCTTCTTCATCTTTATAGATGATACAACATGCTTCTTAGGATGAGGCTTGCTCTTGGAACTAGATGGTTTAAGTTGTGTAGTAGCGGTGTATATTTTATCAGCCTTCTTCTTTGAATCAAGATGACTTGCACATGAACTAGAACTCCTAGTACTAGAGTCCATGGTTGTGTCCTCGGTCTTTACCACTTCAAATCCAGCAGAGATGAAAACCTGCTTTTGCATGGAGTTGAAGGTGGCCTTGATCTTTTGAGCTTTCTTGGATTTTCTCTTGGCTGCCCTGATCAAGTTTTTCCTTGCAGACTTGGTCATCCTTGATTCATTCTTCTCTCTAAGAGAATAGTGTCCCTTCTCAGGATAACCCTTATCACTCACCTCAAGTTCATCCTTCACTACCTCCTTTTCATCTACATCCCCTTCTTGAATGGGATCGATGGAGGGCATCTCATCTTGACAAGTTTCACACCTTGGAGATCTTACAGATAACAATGTGTATGGAGGAGCTATCTCACTAGAGCCTAATCCTTTCATGTTCTAATAAAAAAATCTTTGCATGCATGGATGAAGATATTATGTTCTTGAAGGTTTCCTCTTCAAGAACACATTTTCTGCCTTAACTTTACTGATCACAAGCTCAGCTTGGCATTTAGTTAATTTAGTAATGAGATCCTTGATTTGAGTCATGTAATTTGTGTGCTCATGCTTAAGAGTTGGAATGGTTTTCTCTAAATCTTCTATTTTAAGTTTATAATCATTTTCAGCTTTTTTAAAATCAGCTTTTAAAATATACAAGGACTCAAGGTCAGATCTCATTTTGAAATTATAGGACCTATACATGTTAACTTTTGCAATGCATTTAGGGGTACAAAGATGTTCTAATATCTTAGCTTCTTCATGATCAGCCATCAATGCCTGGTTTGGAAAAGCATCTTCCACCTAAAAGCTCCAATCAAAGCCTCCTTCTTCAATAACAACAGCAGCATGTTGTTTGGATTGGCTTGGCTTCTCGGTTCTTAGAGCTGCATCAGTGTAGTTTGGCCTGGGCTGTGCTTGGAGACCATTTGTCCTTGGTGCCGTGCACTCTCTAGAAAAGTGGCCCATCTGGTTACAGTTGTAACACTTCATTTTGCTTTTGTCCAGTCCAAACTTTCCACTGGCCATATTTCTAGAAAACTTTCTACCTGTCCTCTTGTAGAACTTCTTGGCCTTGTGAGTGAGAAGAGCCATCTGCTGAACTATTTCCATGTACTCCAGATCATCTAGATGGATACAGTCCAAGTCTTTAAGAGTAAACAGAAAGTTGCCATAACTTTCATCAGTAGACAAAGAGGTTTGTGCAGAGCTTGTCTCTTGGAATGGGCTTCCTTGGATGTAGCTCTCACTTGGTGTCCCGAGGAAGGTGATGAAAGGACCTTTTTGTGAGTTTTCAAGGAAGCATATAAGATTAAGCTGTGGTTCTATGCTATCCCTTTCAACCACATGAAGGGCTGAACTCTGCTAGTTGTTGGAAGAGCTGCTGGATGGATTTTGCAAGTTTATCTCCATCTGGTATCCACTAAGGATACCATACGGCTCTGTGAGAGTAAGAGTAGATAGGTTCTTAGTTCTTTTAATGGACACACAGTAGTGAGTCCATTGTCTGGGAAGAAAGAACATGAACTTCCTCAATATGTCCATATTCTCAAGTTTTACTCCAACATCAGTCAGAGTATCCAGAATCTTAAGATACCTAAAGTATTGTTGAGTCATGGTTTCACCTGTCTTGTAGGTGAAGTTTTCAAACTGCTGCTTCATGATATCCTTCTTATTCTTCTTGGCTTCATCAGACCCCTCATACATCAGCTTCAGTGCATCCCAGAGCTGCTTAGCAATCTTGCACTTCTTAAAGCCTCTGTATATGGAGTTAGGAAGATAAGTTTAAAGAGCGATCATGGTCTTCTGATCTACATCTATTCTTTTCCAATCTTCTTCAGAGTAGTCAGCCATTTCCTTTGGTATCATGCCACCTCCAGTAGTGGCTGAAGAGGTGCATGGAATGTAAGGTCCTTCGACAACAGATCTCCATATCCTGCTGTCTTGAGACTTGATGAACCCTTCCTTACGTTGGCACCAAGTATCAAAGTCATCAGGAGTGATCAGTGGAGACTTTGTCATAGTACCGGTTTCCATATCAGATTTAGCAAGAGCTGCCATTTGAGTTGCTAAGTGTTCTGTGAAACTGAAGTGATCAAAGATGGTGAGATCTTAACACCATAGCGTTTAGGGCTTTGGTTTGCAATTTGCGGCTTATAGTGGTGGTGTGATTTTAGTGTTCCGATTCTGGTTTGCAACAATGAGGCTACATGTGGTGATTGCGGTGGGTGGTGATGGTTGATTTTGGTTATGGAAGTAGGGGTGTTCAAAAATATCCAAACCGAATCCGAAATATTCGAATATTCGAATTTCAAATATCCGAAAATTCGGATTCAGATAGTGATTTTAACAATTTTTGGATATTCGGATATCCAAATTATCCGAAATATCCAAAATATTTTTATGAAAATTATAAATAATATATATTAATTAAAAATTTCGGATAATTTCAGATATTTCGGATATTTTTATTAAAATTTCGAACATCCAAAAACTAGTTTAATAAGCACTATTAAATTTTTATAAAATTTATTAGATAATACAAATTTTTTTTTGAAATTCGGATATCTAAACGGATATCCAAATCCGAATCCGGAATTTCGGATTCAGATTCGGATAGTGCAATCTACTATCCGAATTTGAACACCCCTACCTGGAAGGTGATGGTGAAGGTGAAGATGAAACTGAGAAGATGATGGATGATGATGAAGATGGATGATGTGGTCGATGGATAGATGTTGATGATAATTTAATTATTACGTTAAATTACACAGTTGGTCCTCCATATAATAATATATACTTTTGATAAATTAAATAATTAGTCTTTGTATGTATAAAGACATAAATGCATTTGTTTTTAACAAAAATATTTTATGATGTTAATGGATTGAAATTAATTTAGACAAATTGAAAATCATAATAAGTAAAATCAAAAATACATAAGATATAAAGTATTCTTTGAAACAAACCATGTGAAGGCGAAGCGAAGTTAACTCAAACTAAAACTAATGAAATGACATTAAATTATTAAAGAACCCATCACATGTTTGTAGATCAAAAAATTTCATGTAACCTTTAATTGCTAGGGTCAAACAAGATGATACCTTCATTGTCCGTTGTTTCGGTAACTATTTTTTAACGAAAATCTATAATACTCTTAAATTACACCATCATCCACTTTCTTGAATCAGAGATCTGCATTAGAGTTGATCGGGTCCTTCCAATAAATGATATTTTTATAATTTATTATTCATTTTAAACATGCATTATATTGTGGACAACATGATTGATACGTTTAAATTTATGTATCATTCTATTCATGACTTTTATATAAACGACATAGACCATTATAAATTTTATTCTATACTAGAATAAAATGCGGTAGATGGACAAGAAATGTTCATGTGGACCACATTAATTCAAACTCACCATAAATAGCTAAAATATCCTTTTCTATATTTACATAAACAAACTGAAAAATAAAAATATTAATAACGAATGACCGAATGCACATACATCGTTTTCATATATTTTGTTCTCTTATATTCGGATTTCGGAACATCCAAATTTTTATTTTTAATATTAACAAACCTAATCCCAGCCAAATCTATATCTGTATTTATATCTATATATTCATACTCTAATAAAACGGTAAATGTCTGTGCCATGTGTTATCACTACATTCATTCTCATCAAACGTTTCCCTCTTCTCTCTTCTATTAAATAATTACATTAATTACTAATACTATTATTTATTTTTATATTATAATTAGTTTTTTAATAAATTAAGAAATATATCTTTTTACTAATGTTGTTTCTGTAAAAATAGTTTTTTATAAATATTTTTTTAAATCAAACTATTTTTATGTAATATTTTAAAATTGGTTTTTCTAAAGTAAATCTTCCTATTCTAATAAAAGTGTAAATGAGTGTGTCACGTGTCAGCACCGCATTCATTCTCATCAAACTTTTCCCGCTTTTCTCTCCTATTAAATAATTACATTAATTACTAATAATATTATTTATTTTTACATTATAATTAGTTTTTTAATAAATTAAAAAAGATATCTTTTTACTAATGTTTTTTCTATAGAAATAGTTTTTTATAAAAAGATTTTTTTTCTAAAAAATAAACTATTTTTACGTAATATTTAAAAGTGGTTTTTCTAAAGTAATTTTTCTTATAAAACATAATTAAAATAGGGAGTTACAGTAAGGATATTTTTAAAAATAAAATTTTTTTAAAATGTTATTTTAAAACAGAATGTTTAATTTATCTTTGAAAAAAAACAAAAAAAATTGAAAATTCATATTATTGTTTTATTACTTATAGTTATTACACATACATAATTTCAGTGATATCATAAATTAGTATATCATTTTATAATTTTTATTCTATTTAATATTTTATTTATTCAACGCGTGTAATACACGAGTTTAATAAAACTAGTTATATAATAAAAGAGTAACTAGAATGATACATGACACTCTCATGTTACTTCTCAAAAAAAAATTCCCGCCTAAAGTAATATATTATTTTAATCAAGTTTTTCATTGTACGAAACTAAATTAATAGTAATAATTCATTTTGTTTTGAATTAATTTTTTTATATTATCAACTTAATCGTGTAATCATATTGTTTTGAACTATACATATTTTTTTATAGTCAAACAAGATTCAATTTAAAAAAAAACTAAAAGAAAAAAAAAATATTTATTTATATATTTATATATTTTAGGTTAGTGTGATTTTAAGATTACTGGTTTTTAATTTTAAATGTGTTAATTGTATGTTATATTATTCAAAAAAATATTTGAATAGCTATAACTTATAAATATAAATTTTTATTTTCATTGTTATAGTAATACGTAAGTTAATCATACAAAATATTTTTTTTTTAATTTTACATGTGTCAATTGTATGTTATATTATTCAGAAAAATATTTGAACATTTATAACTTATAAATGTAACTTTTTATTTTCATTGTTATAGTAATACGTAACTTAATCATACAAAATATTTCTATATTTATGAATTATGTTGTTTCATATTTTCAACACGTGTATTATTCGGGTTTACTAAAGCTAGTTTATTATATATATTTAAAGTTGTGATTTCGGTTGCGATGTTATATTGTTTCTCATTTTCTCAAACCACAAAGTTGTGACATATGAACATATTTGTTAGAGGTTCACATATCAACGTTATATACACTGATGATCAATTCATTATGTGAATGTTTGAAGCATCTTTCAAACAATTGACGAACCATAAAATACGTAGAATTACCCTCGATCGATCTACAGATCAAAATGAAATATAGATTCATTTCAATAGTTGTGAATTCATATTTGAACCTACGTAGAATAAGATCAAGTGATCCATCAATAGACTACTAAATTATTAGAAGCCGAGGCAGTTTATCTGACTCTTAAACCTAAAATTCATAGTTTAAGTCTATGATTTATCCATCTATCCACTAATAAATTATTGAAAAATTAGATTGTAATAATCCAAACTATTAACTATTGGCCAATGCTAATCATTAACTACCAATTTGATCAAAATTAGTCCCAACTTTTGATTTTTTGCCAATAACAGTCTCAGTCTAACTGCTCGTCAACTTCATCAGTTTTTGATGATGTTGTCGTGACGTGACATTTGACATGACGTATTACATAATTAAAATAAAAATAAATATCACTCACTTTTTACGTCTCTTTTCTCAGCTACTCAATCAATGACAAAAGCGTTACGTTGAATAATTTCAAAAAATTATCTCTTAAAAAAAGAATTAAGTAATATATTTATATTTTTATACGTCACGTAATGGGTAACATCATGTGATACGTCATTTAAAACTAACGAAATTAACAAACAGTTGGACTGATACTGTAATTAGTAATAAAATTAAAAGTTAAAATTAATATATCGATCAAAATGTTACTTGTAACTAATATTCACTAATAGTTAGCAATTTGAATTATTAAAATATTATTTACAGGTGGTTGCCGGAATCTCGAACCCAAAACTTATTATTTAAGTCCATGATTTTAACTTTCCTATATTTAGTCAATTGATTTATTTCAGTTTCTTTGTATAAAGTGAGAACAGCGAGTGTACTAATTCATGTGTTTATTTAGTTTCTTAATTATAATTATGTAACGTCAACTTTAATTCTACTTGTATTCATTCACAAATTCACATATTCCCCATGGTTTTTAGAGTCATCTATAATTACTTAAAAGTTATACAAATCAAACAAACACTTGTTACAAGACTTCTACGACAGGAACCAAATAGTTCGACATCTTTGGTACATTGTCAAGAAGATCCATAGTCAGCATCGACGCTCGAGCCCTGGCCCTAACCGCGTGCCTGGGCTCGCGATCAACCGCCAACGGTTCAACCATCGCCATCGAGGTTGCGCGTTCAACGACTCTAACCCACTTAGCCTCCATGTACGGTTGCTTCCTCCACGGTCCCAAATGCATCTTCTTCTCCTTCATGCATCGTTTTGCTGCATTACTCAATATCTTAATCACACTTTGCAACCGCTCAATTTTTCCAACGAACACCTCGGGCAGCTTCGATACGAGACCGTTGTACTCTTCGCTTCCTTTCTTCATTTCGAATTGACCACGAAACTCCAACTCGATGATCACTCGAGTTTCCCCTTTCTTCCTATTCGAGCTGTCGATCACGTCCATGTATGTGTGTTCACCTGTAACAATAGGTGAACAGTTAAGGTTGTTATTTTATAACCTTAAGATAACGACTTCAAGTCTTATAAACAACGGCATGCCATGCAAGATGTAGTATGTGCGCAATATGTGAGCTAGGTCAGGCACTAGATACGAGCTTTATTAAGAGAATAATAATAATAATAATAATAATGAATGGAGATCGGGTGTTTAATGTTGATTAATTACCTGATGTAATATCCGACGAGCTCTTCCATTTAGACTTGCAGATGCCGGAATTGTGACCGGAATTTTGTAATCTCCGACAGATTTCTTTCATCCGGCAGCTCCGGCAGCCACCGGAAACACGTCTCGAGCAACAACATGCATTATCATCCACCTCTAGCTCTGCGAGTACTTCCTTCGTTTTACTTCTGATTTTCGACTCTAACGACGTCGTTCTGTACAACGTCGCCTGTGAAAAACCGATCAAACAACGTAAATCATCGGAACTCGAAAATCACATGAAATTATTCAAATTAAACTTCAAAATTTAGTTAAATCGATCAAACTTACATGTAGATTTTGATGTTGTGTTTCCCAAAATTTCATATTATCTTCGATCCTCTCTGCTTTTTCATTCTCATCGTCTTCCTCTTCAATTTCATGATAGCGGTCGTTCTCCGGGGACGATAACGCCGTCGTATCTTCCTCTAGAAAGCCGAAGATCGAACCGGATAATTGCACCACCGGTTGATCACCGGCGTCATCTCCGCCGCTGTAATTGTAACTCGATGATAAGACACGGTGGCTCATCGGAATTCTGGTGGTGGCTCCGCCCATGGTTGACCGTCGACGAACCCTTGTGTGTGTGTATTGAAGGTTTTTTTGGTTGTTGTGGTGAGAGTGATAATGAAACACGGTGGTTATATAGGGTGGTGAAGGTGAGGGCGATTGAGTGCCACGTGGATATGTTGCTATTTGATTGTTCGGTCTGTGATGGTGGGCCCAACATCTTGGATACACGTCAGTGTTGAGTCAGTAATTTCTGTAGGATATATTCGAATATTCGGAAATTGATTTTTTATTTGTTAAGTTACTTAAAAGACCTTTAGGTTTTGGTTTTTTGGTTTAAGAGGTTTAATGTGTAAGGATATTGAAAAATGCCCCCTTGATGAACTGAAAACAGGTTATGTTTGTGTTGGTTTAATTTTTAATCAAACTGATAAACGAGGTTTTGATTGGCATTAGAGAATTAATTTGCTTTGACCTTTGGCTAGTTCATTGGACTAGTTTGGTAACTGTACGGCAACCTATTTTAAACTCGTATCATCAATTTCATCTATAAAATAATCTCACTTTTTATGAGGAAAATAGTTATATTTAGTAGCAACAGAGTTGTTCTGTAAATGGGTGGGAGTAGCATCACTACACCGAGACAACTCCCCTTCTAGTTGAGCCAATACGAACACATAAACTGATGTGTGCTAGTGTTCATTTTTGTTTGTTAAGAAAATAAACATGTTGTTGTGCTCGTTTGTACTATTGTAAACAAACACAAATACACAATAACAAACTAGAGATAGAAAACTAATGAAAAGGTGGAGAATCCAGCGTGAGACGATGCCATGCACCTATGAAGGAAAAAGTGATTAAGCAACTGCCGACATATTTTAGGCTAAAAGACTGAAATGGGTTTAGCGCCAAGGGATCTAAAATCTAATGGGGATTGAGCGGGCGATGACTTTAAAATCTTATAGGGATTTGCATGTCGATATCTGAAATGGATTAGTAGGTTCATGACTCTAAAAATATGTTAACCTTGTGACGACCCTGAAAAATTAAGGTTAGAAAATTCATACTAAGATTCTATTTAGATTAAATCTTATATATATAATTATGCATATTTCTAAGATAACCCTACATGAATAAATTTTTGTATTTATATGTGTTTTAACATGTATTAATATATGGGTATCCTATATAAGTTTGCATGCATGCATGATTCTTTACGTGTGCATGTGGGTATGCATTGGTAATCTATGTGAGATATTAAGAATATTAATTATATGATTAGTTATTTGAATTATATATTTCTCATGTAACGTATAATAAAGTAAGTTTACAATTTAAACGTTTAACCAAAATATCAAACTTAACATCTTAATCATTTATTAAGACAAGAACTAACATAAATTAAAAAGGTAACACCACACTAACACAACCTAGAAACACACCTCATCCCCTCTCGGTTACCATGCATAGTCGCCAAACCTTAAAACACTAATCAACCTTCTAAGTGTGCCACTTAACCACCCTACTTTAACATCTCATCCTAAGTCATAATTACTTGTGTTAAGGTGGCAAATCCTCAACACTCTTAGTGTCATAGTCTTCGGCCGACATGCAAGACACCATTATTGTTTTGAACACTAAGCCTACTTCTAGTATCGACACTTCATTTAATGGGTATTATTACCAAGGAAAATAAGTGTCAATTTCTTGGCTAAACCAAGGCATTTAACCACCTCAACATCCACTAAATCATTTCTCAAACCCTCAGTCAACTTGCATGCATTAGACACTAAACATACTTCTTGTATTGCCACTTCATCTATTAGATATCATTACTAAATCTGTAGAAACCACCAATACAATGACACTCATCAAAGCTATAATGTAAGTAGACACCTTGTGTCTTTCTCTTAACTGAACAACACAACCACACCTTCTTCAAAATCCTTCTTCTTCTTCTCGGTTTCTAACAACACATAACCATCACTCTCACCTTTCTTTCTCTCGGTTTTCACATCAACCAGGCACCATCAAGCTCAAGCACAACTAAGTTGATCATCAAGAACTCAAAGAACAATCCTTTAAATCCTCATTGCATTTCTAAATCAAGGTAAAATACTCAAATTATATATATGTGTTTAATATACATATACCAACTTTGCATATGAAAACCATCAAAGTTTAAATGAACACTTGATTTTTCAATCAAAAATCAGTAATGGAAAAGTTTAAAATTTAAGGATTTTTTTATAAACCATGAATTTAATAGAAATTAAAGGATTAAAACATGTGAAATTTTATGAATTACTAAGTGAAATAGGTTAAATAATTAAATGACTGTGATTAAAGGAATAAAAATTATAAATTTATCAGAAATTACTGAAAATAATAGTCTGGAAATTTTGGGAAATTGTTATTTGTTATATTAATTTATATGATTTATTCAAGGAAATTAGAGAAAAATGCCTAACAAAAGATTTAGTGATGCTAAAAATCTAGAAAGATTTTATGATGATCTTTACAGTAATTTGGATTTTTAAAATAAATTTTGTGAATTAATTCATTAAAATAATAAAGTTACATATTTTAGAAGTTATAATCTGAAGAAAATAAAATTAAATACAAAACAGTGTGAAAGATCGCGAAAATTTTATGTAAGACTTTAAATATTATATAGAACCTTTTATATAAACTTCAGAAGTTTTAGAGACCTATAGTTATTTCTGCTATTTAGTGTAAATATTATAAAAATTATAGGAAATTAATTATAAATAGATATTAACTGAAAATTTTATATGTTAATCTTGATTTTGAGATATTACAGTATATAAAATTTTGCAATTTTTGGTTAACTATAGTTACTATTTTGGAATTTCTATTTGAATTAAGATGCTGAAAATTTTAAAGAAATTTTATTTCTAACTTATAAATTAATTTTTATAGGATATTGTTGGAATATAAGGTGAGTTTCATAGCCCCATTTTACATTTATGAGTTTTAGGGGGAAAAGCATACTGATTTTGGTTGATGCAAATATAAATAAGACTTTTTGATAAATACTGTCATTGTGCCATAAGCTGCAACCATTAATTCGAATGAGGAACCATCTGATAATGTAGGTAGCGCTACTTAGGAAAATATTTCCTGCACCAACAGGATGAGTGTTGTGATGCTATATTATCTGATTTTGTGATTTGTATGTGTGACAGTTATAAATCACCTGACGTATAAGTGGGTTTGGTTGTAATCTTATTTATGTTGCATCAATATATTTTGTTTAGTCATTAAACCTATGTTCTCACTAACATTGCGTTGACTATTTTGAGTATGCTTTTTCAGGTAAATAAAATGACTTATAATGTTGTGCTTTCCTTTAACGTGTACAATGGGTGGTATGAAGTAATTGGAAAGATGTGTGTTAAAGTAACCCTGAATTTGACCGAGCTCAGCCTATCAGTGGACGCTCATATCCACTACTACTACTGAAGACTGAGAAGTGGTTACTAGCATCTTTTGTATTATGGTTACATTAAAATATGTAAAAGTCTTTATGTAGACAAATGTTGTATACGAATTATGCATGTAACCCAAATATATATATAAATGAATGATGTGTTGTTATGTTAAGTTACTTATTATGATTATTTTATCTGTAATCAATGTGTTCCGTACCGATAGTCACATCAAAGCATTTCACGCTTCCGCCGGGATGTGACAAACCTCGACTTATTAAAATTAGTAATAAATTTATTAGAATTTATATGTAAACGGACATAAATGAGTTTCAACAAACAAATAGACATACACGTTTACTTTCGGTCACTTGGTTAAATAGAAAAAAAAAATGTAGTAAAATGATGGTTGTATAACACCTAGAGTTTGTATACAACTAAGAAAAGTTGAAGGATATATCTGTGAAAACGATGTAAACATCAGGGGGCCTTTGTTAACTTCCCAAATTATTATTTCACCAACACTAGCTTCTACTTTCCCCAGAGACAAAATCGCTACCACCAAACCAAAAGCACTCCAAAACCGTACCCTTTGCATCAAAACTCGTACAGTTCTCTCAAATTAGTAAACACCATGTTAACAAAAGCAATTAGAATCGTAAAGAAGTATATTCCCCTTTGTGGTATTTCTCCGGTGCGACCCCTCGTGCCGTGGGACCGCAATGACAGCCTAGATGAAATTCACCTCGTGATCGTGACCGTTGGATCAACGATGCTTATCTGATGAGGTGGGTCCCATGTCCAATAATGTGTTGCATCATGTCTGGTAGTTTCACGAACCTGGTATGGATTTAATACGCGGCGTCAAGCCCATGGAGGAAACTAAATAAGGTGATTTGACGATGTTGCCCCTGATCATGGTTGGATTTACAACACTGAATTAAATAATGTTTTTGTTTGGACTCTTTCAATAATTGGGTTACGGATGAGAGAGGACAATATTGCCATGTTTTGCACGTTCTTTTGACTGCACCTTAATTAAATATTTCTTTTACAGCAACACACTCATTATCTAAATCTATATTATATTATCAATTACAAAACATTTTTTTATCGTGTTTAACAGATTAAAAATAACGCGAGTAACTCGGGTATCAAACATAAATATAATTTATTTAATTATCTATATTTCATACCTATAATTTTCTTTAAATGTTTTTATACACCAGTAATGAGAAATAATGAAGTCTAGTCTTTTAGTTTTAATTATTTTTAAAAATGTAAAAAATTAGAAAATATTTTTTTATTAAACAGTTTTAATCGTGTTATAAACAGATTGAAAATTGTCAGCCCTAATTACATTGAACTTATAAAAGTCTATCATATATACGATGCAACATGATCACTCTAATCGTAATGGTTTTACTATTGTATCAAACCTCCCACCCTATTTTGATTGAACAACGAGAATATGACCTGAGGCTTATCCACTCACGTCACCCTAATCTAACCTCACACAAATGGAAGTTTGAACATCGGTTTTACAGGTTATGTTAAATCTCATGGCATGAGTTTTGAATGGCCGATTGAGTTTGTAGTCGACCAGTCGTTTCTTTTTATCATCGGACATGCATTTGAGTTTGGAGTTACGTATTTAAGTTTGGGGTGGTGTAGATAAAGTAGGACCTATAAATTATATTATACAGAAATTACTGTAACATTTTATGCAACAAACTTTCACTCCGAAGTAGTGTTTGCATATATTGAAATGAATGCAAACCTTAATTTTATATTATAATTAGACAATTCCTAAATATAACCTCTTTTAAGAAAAATTTTCTTTTCATTTTTTGTTTCTTTTTAAGAAAGACTAAAAAAATCCCGAAAAAAACTAGTATCACAAACAAAATTTTTTAATAGCAAAAGTAAATAACATAAAACTTATCAATATTTTTATATTTATATAATAATAGACTCATAAGCCTACTCAAAATTATTTTATAATGTTTGGACTCAAGCTGCATGTCTCAAATTTAGGTTTTCACAGTGAGTCGTTCACGAATAGCTAACAATATATATCGCTTGTTTATTACTCTATACCTTAAACGAAGTAATTACAATAACTACTACTTCTTTACAATAATTCAAATATTACTATTCTTATTAATCCCCTATGTCGGTGGGGTTTTTTAGATTTTTTTTTTTGATATTATATATTATATATTATATATACATTGGGTTTTTTTTTGCTTTTTTTTTTTTTTTGATATTATATATTATATATACATATTAAAAACTTAGGTCGGTAACTACAATATGTTTTTTTATATTTATATTGTCGTTTTCTTTTAAGTTGACTATTATATGCTGCAAATTAATACCATAGTTTAATATTGGTCCAATGGTTTCTAAGATTCTCTTTTTCAATTCTACTCGTGTTCAAGCCTTCTACTAGACTGTTTATTTCTATTTATTTTTACAATGATAATTGGCTGTCTACGCATCACATACTTTTAGCATCAACTTTTCTGCAAGTTTAACTTTCAAAAAAAAAATAGAATTATATATAATATTTAACAAAATATGCTTTTAAATGTTAAATCAGGACATGTGACGGTTTTACACGGTTTTAGATTTTACTTAAACGATTTTTTAAGGTTCACTTTCGTATTTTTAATGTTACAACGCTTTTTTTACGAAATATTTTTTCTTTACGTATCGACATTCAAAACAAGCCACCGCAACGCGCGGCATATCCTACTAGTTAGTTATTATAACGACAAAAGAAGAAGGGCTCCATGTGTATATATTTGAAGCTATGATCATGCATATATCGTTTTATTATTTTGTTTATTGGTTACGGAGGTGTTCATTGGATATGATAGCAGTTTATTTATGAATCTGGATCAAATTTTTAGAATTTGAAAATTTTATAAACCTATCCAAGATCCGATCCAATCAAAATTGAGGATATTCCTATCTGATTCGAATATATCCAAATTCTATTCGGATCAGATTCGGGTGAATCCGGGTAATCCAAATAGAATCGAATAACAATTTTCTGAATTTTTGGTTTGTGTTTATTTTTTTCTAATATTTGGTTTGTAACATGACTGTATCTCTTTAAGACTGTGACTCCCACCTCTCTACTCTCGTTCATAATTTGAATAGGTTTACGAAGTGTCGAAGATGACTGAATCGAAGAATTGATTATTGAATATTATTTTCATTTACTTAATCAAATGATCATCTAGGAAAAACATTAAGATTTTAAGTTTTGGTTGAATAAAAGTGAGTGCACACTACATATCCGTTGAACAAACCTTATTTACATATTGTTTTCAAACTTTGTTGGTCGAAGTCATTTTTTTTTAACTTTTATTCGTTGTCACGTCTTTTTTAAGTTTTTAAAAGAACCTAAGTGTTTAGTGCCATAATCTCTTTATTCTATCTTTCATAGTTACATTGTTTTTAGGTGTTTTTTTATTTGCCACCATCCAAATTAGCATCTTCTTCGAATGGTTTCTAAATAGTTTTAAATGAATTCAGACGTGAAAAGTAGTTTTAAATAGGTTTATTGCATTTTAATAATCCAAACTTTCATTTATTGTCCGTGTTTAATTCCAACTCAAAAAATATTTATAGACACTCTTACTTTTTAGCTTATTTTTCTTCAACGATCATTTACTAACTGAGAGTTAACACCGTTAGTTTTTTTGATGATGTGGACTGTTTATATGGCCAAAACATTAAGCAGAAAGTCGAAATCAACAATCTGGTCCGTCGATCTGAAATTTCTGCACCTTGGAACCCTTCAATTTCCACCTCCTGATCTGAGCCACTTAACCCGTCGGAGGTAGATTTCAGATGACGATGAAGGCTAGACACCAAAAAACAGGCCTGATGGAGACTGGGCGGTGGAGGAGTTGAAAATGGCTCAAAGTTGGGTCCATTTCATAAAAAAAAACTAACGGGGGTTAACTCTCAGTTAGTAAGGATCATTGGAGGTAAATAAGCTTAAAGTTAGAAGTGTTTACAAACATTTCCTGAGTTGGGATTAATCTCGACCAATGAATGAAACTCGAGATTATAAAAATCCAATAACCCTTATAAATATTGTATTGAAACAAAATACCTATAGTCTATGACGTTTTCTGCAACATTTTTAGAAATTACGTCTTTTAGTGACATTTGTATTTTATTATGCGGCTTGACGACTAGAAATTTATACATAATATTGATAGATTAGTTTAAAAATCCGTGTGTTACACGTGTTAAATAAAAACATTAAAGTAATAATTATTTATTAATATTTAGAAATTATAAAATAATTTTTGAGATAAAATATGATTGAAATTACTTATAATTAATTATTTTAGGTGATAAAACAATAGCAAAAAAATTTCAAACTTCCATCTTTAAAAACACTTACTTTGAAAAAATAATTTTTAATACTCCGATTTTTTTTAAAAATACTTTTTAACGATTTTATTTTCTAAAAGTTCTTTGTATTAAAAAAATCATATTTCATAACCTTTTGTTTTTTAAAAATTATGCTTTGTAAATAAAAAGAAACATGTTTTTAATATATCAAAAAAGTTTGTTTTGTAATTTAGAAAGTATATGAAAAAATCATTTTTGAGAAGGGCAATCACTCATTCTTAAAACCAGCGTTCTTAAGGCCAAAGAGTCATTAAATTGTTAACTTTTATTTTAGTAGTGACACGTATATAAATAATAGATGAAGCCTAGATGAATAGTGTAAAAACATAACATGTAACTTATAAATATTTTAATTTATTAGTATAGATATCCAAACATCAAAGAAAACCGGCTCCACTGAGCAAATCCTTGGGTTCCTACCAACTGTCAACTACAACTTATTTTAGTTCTTCGCGAGTTTACTAAATGAAATAAAAAGAAAAGAAAAAATTTATAATAGAAGAAAAGGAGAAAAAGAGAAAACCATAATTTTATTTTATATTCCAAAGTTTGAAGAAAACAAAGTTTGAATAAAATTAAAAGAAAAAAATTGTTATGTGTTATCAAAGTAGAAATGAAAAGAAAATAAAGTTATAGTTTTACTATTATGCATTTCTAATTTTATAATTAAACTAGATTGAAATTGTAAATTTTAAAAATAAGAGAAAAGTGCATAAATGTTTTCAGTGATTTGATCATATTGTAAGTTTGGTTTTCATACTTTCAAAATTGCAAAGTGAGTTTAAAATTTTGTGTGGTCATTGCACGTTTAGTTCTTAAATTTTAAAAAATTTCAAAGTTTGTCTAAACTTTTTATCTGAGCGTTACACTTTTGGTCCGTAAAGTTAAATTTAAAAGATAATCTAAACTTTATAAAATGCATAAAATTGAATAAATTTAATGTCAAGGACCAAAAATACAATGAGTAAATAAAAGCTTGAACTAATTTTACAATTATTTAAAATTGTGACCAACATACAATCTAATTAAATCACAAAAACCATTTATGTAATTTTATTTAAAAAAAATAATAATAGTAGAAAAACGTTCAAATACAAAGTGTATTTTTAATACAAAGTGTGAGAAGACACAATGAGTAAAAAAAAGTCACAAAAAAAATTATATCTCGCAATCAAAATCGAATTTCAAAAAAGTAATTTCGAGTTTTTGTTCCCCTAGCCGTCCTCACTAAGAAAAAAAATATACGAAAAATAAAAAAAATTAACGTTTTTTTATTGTGTCATTTTATGAAAGACATAATAACGTCATTGTGTTATAAAAGATACAATGAAAATTTTATTTATTTATTTTTATTTTTTTTCTGAAAAAAGACGACGAGAGGAACAGAGAATCCGAAGTACTTTTTTGAAATTTGATTTAGATTGTGAGATATAATTTATTTTGTGACTTTTTAGCTTCATTACGTCTTCTCACACTTTGTAACAAAAATACGCTTTGTAGAATAAGCTCACCCATAATAATAAGTTTTCATCTCCTTTCGATTTGAGATCAAATCCTCGAAGAAATATTATGAAAAGTTCTTCCAATTTTTTCTTTCTATCATTAAAAGTACTTTAAACCAAAGACATTTTTCATCTCCAACTATCTTTATCATTAGTAACACAGAGTTAAGGATAAAAGTAAATTGTACCGATCAAAAAACTCTACTAAAATGGTTCACCCTTGCTCATGGTTGGATTTGTATTTAGACAGCATTATCATTAATCATGGCTAGATTCACTAATTCACTAAAACCATCATATTTTTCTAGTTCATAATTAAAGGTTTGTTTAACAGAGAATATAGTGGAATGTTGGTACACGTTACATCACTATTTGTTTTACTCTCTAGACAATAATTAATACGTGGAAAATCGTGTTTCGAATAATTGAGTGGCCCACATGTACTCAATAAATTTAGGATAAGGAACTAAGCAAATCATTGCGTTTCTGTTTCGCTACTTCATGTGAACAATAATGTGAATATTAAATTTTGAATTATATTTATATGAACAATAATGTTAATATTAAATTTTTGAATATTATGTGAACAATAATGTTAATATTAAATTTAAATTATATTTATACTTTTCACACTAGTAAAGATAATATTAAAAAAAATTAATGTATTTTTCTCTAGCACTTAGCATGACTCATGATATTATGTATGTATATGTTGTTAGAGCATTTAGAGTAGATTTTCTATTTTGATGTGAGTGTGAATCCTATATTATAAGTGGTGGTAGTGACTGGTTGTGAATGAAACAAAGAGAAAATTTATGAGGATTGTATCGAGATTTCCTATGTTTGGAGAAATACGATACAACCCCCATAAATTTTTTAATATTTTTAAAAATTGTTGTGAGTAAAGGTAAAAGAAAAAATAATGACAAAGATATAAAAAAATATTATTTAATTAAAAAAGAGAATAAAAAAGTAATATTTTTAATGTAAATATAGAGATAGAAAAACTAGTGTGATTGCTCGGCATATCTTGGAGTTGCACAGTTCAGTGAACAGTAAAATAAACAACAAGTAATTTGAAACCCACGTTTCGCAACGGACTCTAAATTTGATGAAAATCTTAAATATTTAACGTCTAAACGCAAGGAAAAAACAAGCACTATTTAAACCACAACTAAAAAGACTGGAGTACTCTGGGAGAGTATGTTCGAAATACACCAAGTAACATTAACATTATTTTAAAACAATGATAACGATTCGTATTATAAAGTATAAGAACTAAAACAAAATATGAAATAAAAATGGCACAATGATACATTGGTTAAATATAAAATGGTATAACCCGTCTCTCAACCAGATCTCACATTATAAAGTTTAGTTCTTATTCATTTGTTTTTAATAATCATTTTAAAATACTAAAAAATTAAAAAAAAAATTCTAGTTAACTGTAAAAATTAAAAAAAAAAAACATTAAAGAACTTATATTTAAAGTTAATCATAACCTATAGAAAGGTATTTTTGTCTTTGCCACTATCGTTGATTTCTTTTCAAGTTCTATTTTTTTAAAGTTAATAATTTTTACGTACAACATTATTTTTTATAAAGAATATAACAACGAACATTTTTTATCTTATAAATGAGTAAAATATCGTTATTTATACAATTTTTAAAAATCTACATGTTCTAGCTTGTTGTGACATCTGATCGGTCATTGTGTCTTTTGTAATCGTCATTAGTTTTTTGACAACACGAGTTTCAAAAAACACGGTGATGAAATAACATCATTAAGAGTTGGTTTATCCAAAAGCAAAATATGACTTCCATTGGTCACATGGCAAACAATCTTTAGAGTAAAGCGGGGGAATTTCCGTACACTTATATGGGCTTTCGGTGGGTGTAAATGTGAGGATGATCAAATATTGGAAACCAATGATAGATAAATTTAATGCCAAGCTTTCGGCATGGAAATCCAAGTGTTTATTCTTTGCTTATTCAAAATTCCAATGGAAGTGGCAAAAAACATTAGAATGAATACGAAGGAGATTTATGTGTGTGAGCGTTGTGGATTGATCGCTATTGCATATCTTAAAAAGAATTCCTTCGAATGTAAAGGTTGCAAGAACAGAATTGATATCATTCAGGTGATTTGTCATTTCCTTTTCTTGCTATTCTTTGGAAATATTGGTAAATGTTTTCAGCCAACTTGACATGATAAGTACAAAACATGACCCGTTGCTTAACTTGTTTGACCCACTCATGTTTCACCCTCTACTTTACGTGTTTATAAAAGTAATTGTTACTATATGTATAAGGGTGCATATTCTATACGCGTGTAAACTGCTTATCCAAGAGCTCATGTCTATGGCGATTGCGCCTAGAATGCTTATGAAAATGTGAAACAGGCAGAAGGCAGCAAGAAGAAAAAGGTGTGTGATCCGGTTGTATGCGTGATGGTGATTGCGTGATGGTGCATTTTCTAATACATATAGAGAACTCTATTCTATAATTTATTTATTTTTGAGATAAGGGAAGGTAACTGAATAAAATTTTAAATAATAAAATACGAGAATTACACCTACATGGCATTGGGCTTCCCGGGATATACCCCTAAGGTGTACACCAACCCAAATACGAAGGTCTAACAAATGGATCCTTAAAATCCGACCTTTGTACATCTAATGAACCAAATCAAAACTAGTCTAGACTTTGATCACATCCTGATCAAAGTCAATAATAGAAACATAAATCTATACATAAACCAAAACCATCCCAACCTATACTATAATATAACCAAACATTAAACAAACTATTAGAGCAACTAAACAAAATAATACTAACAAAAACAAAATTTAAAATTCTCAAACTAGCATCCAGCATCTTCATCTTCACTCTTCGCTTCCAATCCATGTATTCTCTTGCAAATCTAGACCCTCTCTCCAACCCTCCCATGATTTTAGAACCGCAAAGCAGGAATAAACCCTCAGATAACCAACATTGAAATATAAGAATCGAGCAATAGCTCTAAGATATATAGCCAGCTATATCGCATCACATTATCCAAACCATATAATAAGACCCACTTATAACTACACAACAGCTCTATTCTATAATGATCTAGTTATCGTGTAAAGCATGAACTCGTATCATACAATACGAAATTCTAGTTTTTGAATCTTATCATTCGGCTGGCAATCATGATCCATTCTTTAAAAAATGGGGTGTTTATTTTAAGTAGGAAAATATTGTAAATCGGTCAATTTGAATTCAACTCAAATCATACATGTCAATTTGAGTCTACTCAAATTATACTACATGTCAAAACGGATACTTTTATAAACTTGCCAACTTAAAAGGTCCAAATGGGTAAACACAACTCATGATCATTGTTTCCCTGTCACCTACATGTCGTTGCTGCCACCACCAAAGTCAATGTCACAGCCAACAACTTTTTTTTTTCCTAGATGGATTCTTTTCAACCCTATTATTTTGATCGCAACCTATTTTGACCCTAAAATTAGATACTTTCTTTATACCTAAACCCAATTTATTTCGAATACATTTTGACACATTACCCTGTCCAACATGTCTGCTTTGCATGGCTTAATTTCTCATAATAAATATACAAATTGTTGTTACATTATGAAATTGTTGTTTTATTATGGTGCTAATTGTTACCAACCCGTTAATAATGATATGACAGTTTTAATTCTTTTTACAATAAAAAATATTGTGTGTTGATCGTTTTTAAAGCTATATAAACGACATGACAATTCTTCCCGCTATTTCATTCACGATCATCTCATTCTTCGACTCCAAGTATGGAACCTTTGTTGAAAACGCTGATCGCTTCGATGGTAATGATGATATGGATGAGAATGATGATGAGCCGCATGGCCTTGATAATGAGTTCGAAGTTAGCAAGAAGGTAAGGGAAAACTATAAGTTGATCCAGAAGTTGATATATTCATACTTGAAGTGGATAAAAAGCATTGGATTAAACGAATGTGAACAGAAAAATGATTCCAACTTATACCAAGCGTAATTTTTTTTATCAGTTTAAAGTTATGGAACCTGTAAGGCATAGATGAAAAGGCTCCTCACACAAATTTTGATAGAAACTATTTTATGAATGCACTGGACACTTGTTAGCCAGCTAGGAAGTTCAAGTGTTCATAGAGGTATATTGAGAGCTTATCAGTGCTAAAATAAATGATTCATTAAAATCTGTATTTATTAAAACAAAAAAAAATTTCTCCATATTTAGAAGGTTGAAATGTTCACCAATATCATTATAACCAAGTTGACTTTATCGAGTTTGAGTTTGAATTCCTGACTCGAATCCTTATCGAACTTTTTCGCATTTATGACAAATATATTCTATTTCTTATAACCGTGAGAATCTGTTACTCAAGAACTCATTGGCCTTACACTTTGTTAAGCAACAAGACCAGATAAAATACAGTTTGTGTCTAACAAAGGAATTAAAAGTAGAAACTAGTGTAAGTTTGATCTAAAACATGAAGAAACTTACCACAAGAAACATGATAATGATATATATTTTCAAGCTTTTTGAGATTTCAAATAAAGCTTGTTCTATCAAGCACGTATACATATAACGGATATTTTCGAGCTATTTGTTTCAAGCTCTTGAACTGAGCTCAAGTCTGCATCAAAAAGAGTTGTTGAGCAACTGAGTCGATTTCGAGTTTAGCTTAAACCATGTAATCTTAGAAGAACATAAGTGGAATGAGAGGATCATGCTACTTAATGTAAAACCTCCAAAGCTAAGGCATAAGGAGTCAATGGTTGATGTTGAATCAAATAAACCTAAATATGTTCGTATTAAAATTAAGTCATTACACTCGTATATCCCGAAGAATCGATGCGATCTGAAACAGTTTTTACGGTTATGAAGTCTTGTTCTTGATGCAATCAAAGAGTCTTCCACATACCGTTGAAGAAACAATACCTTCCGCCACCACCGACTTCATAAACCCCTCTATTTCTTCCACATTACGCTTTCTTTCCAAATACTCCAACATGATCGCCAACTTATCCTTAATGGGTTTCTCATTAGGCCAGAACCGACTATTCAGTGTTGCATTCTTTAATGCCTCGACTCCTTTCTGGACTTGATCATCCTCAATATACCCAATCATTAAACAATACCATGTATGAAAATTAGGAGTACCCCCTTTATCAATGCCAGAGTTTAAAATAGCTTCCGCCTTCCTCAACTCACCATTTTTAACATAAGCATCAATCAAGTCATCAAGTATTCGAAAATCATAAGTCAAACCCTCTGTTTCCCATTCTTTGAAAATCCTCTCGGCTCCTTCAACGTCATCTAGCTTCAACAACGACCTAATCATGTTTCTATAACCAACATTATATATCTTATCTTTCTTTAAAATCTTCCAAATTCGATCTACATCACCTTTCTTCCCTAACTTTGCATACGTTCTAAGCACGCCATTGAGTGTTTTGTATTTATCCTTTGAGGTTAATGCAATCTTTTCTACCTTTTTTAGTAACTCCAAACTTTTTTCAATCAAACCAGCTTTCAAATATGCATTTGCAGCGACAAGATACGTGTAACAATCCATACTAACACGAGGATCGGCTTCCATAATCTCCATTATCTTATTTAGCCCCTCGATATCACCATTAGCAGCATAAGCACCTAACCAAGGGGTGAAGGAGTATTTGTCTGGGTAAAAACCGTTCTTTTCCATTTCTTTAGTTAATGCATCCATCTTCTCCCAGTTTCCAACATTGTAATAAAGATTCAACAAGATATTGAAGGGCAAAGGAGTCATTATACGACCTGTCTCACGTAACTTTTGCATCATGGCCTCTGCTTTATCCTCTAATTTTTCTAAAGAATAGATTTGAAGAAGGCAGATATCAACAAGAAATCCTTTAAAAACCTGTGAAATGTTATTGTAGAATTCCTCGGCTTTCTCTACACCGTAAACTTTATAAATCAAATGCAGCCTGTCCCTCATATCGCCCTTTGTAGGGGGTATATACCGTTTATCAGTCATCCATTCTGATACCTGTGAGCGGAAATACAACACATATTAGCATTGTAACATACCCACAAGTAATTGATCTCGCTACATTATAAATCTACAGTACACGGTGTGCCAAGACAAAACTAATAAAGTTAAACCCAAAAGGCCAAAGGAAAGCTGATCAATGTGTTTTATACGTTTTAGGCAACTGATCAAACGAGTAAGACATAAAAAAATCAGCTAAAAAGGTAGCGGGTTGAATGGTTTAAAGGTTGTCTAAAGTATACTCAAGTTTATACAACCACATAAATCAGTTTATTTGAAAAGATCGGATCACTATTTCATAATAGTATTTCTAGTCGTAGTTAATACATTACTGATTATTGACATTCAACAGGATGGATATAGAAGGATATGAACAAAAGAAGTTTTGGTGGGTCAACTCATTCATTTTAATGTGTCCTGACTCCTGATATCTACCTACTACGACTCAAACCTGTTTTTGATCCATTATCCGACCCGCCTTTTTTTGGGTAAAGGGGATGATACCCCGATGAACTTTATTAATGAAAAAAATAAATGAACACAAGACAATCTTTGGGCCACCCCAGGATATATCCCAAGGGCAGAAAACACCAAAGCAGGAACAAAACTACTAACTACGCTTACTACAGGCAATCAAATGGCAATATAAATCCCGCTAGTAGCAAAAAGCCCAACACTGGCTAACAAAAGAATAAACCAACGGCATGCAAGGCACACTACGATGTTTGTAGTACAAACAAACATAAATGTAATAAAAAGCAAACTATGGTTGTACAGACTAAATTCAACCCGCCCTTCGTCACCTATAAAGAAAGCTCACTGCATCAACCCACATCCAATCTGTATACTTTGGAAATCCAGGCTTACGTTGTAAAGGTCAATATCATAATAGCATCTTTAGAATTCAGACCAAAACTGTGAATCGAATATTAAGATTCAGCTGCATATCTAAATAGCTTAAGGCCTAATTTTACATTGCATTTGTAAAGTTTTTGGGCATAAAATGTGTTGAGTCTAGCTTGAATCAAGAAATTTGTGGTGAACCCAATGGCAAAAGGCTAACCTTTTCACAGGCCTCAAAACCCTAAAATCTGTGTTGAAGGCAAATATCATTAAATGTGTGTTTAAGGCTCAGGCTGTTGGATGCTATATGTAAGTCAGTGTTGAGACTAGAAGCAATGAACAACTATTCCAAAATCTAACTCAAAATGAAAAAACATGTAACTATCATTTATACAAACACAATTGAAGTGATGTCTTGATACTTGTGCAGGCAAAAGAACCCTAATCTCATACCAACAAAACCTCACAAACAAGTTTGAATCTTTTAAATTTCTTTGAATACAAATTGAAATGTAACAGATTAAGACTACAACCTGAAGGGCATGTGTGAATCTTCTGTATTTCATCAAAGATTTGATGATTCTATACAGACAATCTTTATCAGCTTTCCTCCCTTCACTGACCCATTGATCAAGAACTGGTACAATCGATATATCTGGATCACCCACCGGTGAGATTCTTCTGTAAAGCGATGAATCGGGTTCGATTTTGCTCGAAAACGTTGGTAACCCATGTGATTGTTTCTTGTTCTTCCTCTCTGTAGTCACTGATGATGCTGTTTGTGAGGGTAATTTGCTTGACAATGAGCTGCAGATGTTCTTTGAGGCATTTCTACAAACACCTTGTGTGCGTGATGTTAAACGAAAAAGCTTCATGTTGATGATGATGTCTAATTGTTTATGGTGTATATGCAGGGAAGAAAGAAAATAGATGCCTTATTGGGCTCATGGGCCCAGTAGAAAGCCCAGTAGTTTCACCATAAGTACCACTTATTAAGCTCAGAGTACAATTCTTTACTGCATTTGCAAAACCCTTGCTTCACTATTCAGTATTCACCCATACACTCAAAACCCTACCCAAACAATCAACGAAATCACACCCCCAAATTGAAGCGTTTTAACTTTCAAGATGTTGGCAATGGTGGGTCGATTGAGGAAACTGCAAATTCGATCATTTACTACTGGTATGATTGCTCGAAGTGAAGGTAGCAACAGTAGCAAGAAGAAGGTGTCATTGTATTCGAAAATTAGCCCCCTTGGAAACCCTAATTTAGCGATGACACCGGAGCTAGATGATTGGATTGAAGCAGGAAAGAAGGTGCGAGCATCTGAGGTGAAGCAAATTATCCATGATCTTCGCAGGCGCAGACGATTCCATCATGCATTAGAGGTTAACATATTCGATTCTGTTTATGTTGATTCAATTTTAGGGATTGATAGTAAGAAATCAGATTTCTTTATGTTCTGTGATCATGTTTTTGCTTGAAATTGGTTCGTTTGAGCTCGAATCACCTGATAAAATCATAGAAGTTTGCCTTCTTTTTGGAATAATTGATCTTCCTGCATGAGGATTAACATGCTAATGAACCCTAAAACTTCATACACTTTCAAGTTTGTAGGGATCACAATCTTGCTATAGTTGTGTTCTTGTTTATGTTGTGTAAGCTTTGTGCTAATCATTTTCAACTCTGTGTACACTAATGTAACTTGTGTTTACATGGTTCTTGTATGCTGTGAATATGTGTGAAATTCGCGGGTTTGGATTAGTTTTGGGTCAAAGACCTTTGGCTATACGAATCGGGTTGTGGTCTAACATGACAGTTTCCTGAGTTGACCCGTTAACCCATTTGTCCTTTTTTTTTTTCTTTTAAAGTTCCGGATTTTCTGTCATAACTATGCAATATTTATATGCATATTAGTTTTATATACATTTTGTACAAATTGCTATTTCTCATGGCTTGAGTCCATGACCTCAAATCGCAAAACAACCTTACTAGCGTTTCAAGGCCGGCTCTGAATTAGAATGCAAAAAACATTTAAAAGATAATTGGGTTGAATTGGCTGTGTTTGTGTCAACAGGTGAATACATGTGTTGTGATTTGGCTCATGTGTCTATGTGATTTTCGGGTTCATGACATGTTTGGGTTTGTGTAAAATTTCTGGGTTTGTGACTTCGTGTTGTGTCAACCCACCACATGGAAAAACAGCCTTTTTAACACCCCTGTGCATGGTGTATATACTTTCTGACTAGTGTTATCTACATTTTTCATGTAGCTGAGTAAATGTGCTTATGCTTATAATGGTATATCATGCTGCAGGTTTCAGAGTGGATGAACAAGAAAGGCATTTGTGCATTTACACCTACGGATCACGCGGTGCAGCTGGATCTAATTGGCAAGGTCCATGGGTTCCTCGAGGCTGAAAAGTACTTTAACAGTCTAACTGAACAAGATAGAACCGATAAGACGTATGGCGCCCTTCTCCATTGCTATGTCAGACAACGTGAAACCGAGAAAGCTATTTCACACTTTCAGAAAATGAAGGAAAACGGTATCGTATTATCACCCGTCACGTATAATGACATCATGTGTCTTTATATTCGTATCAACGAATCTGATAAAGTTCATGATGTTCTAAATGAGATGAAAAAGAACGGTGTCTCTCCCGACAATTTAAGCTATAGAATTTGTATAAATTCATATGGAGATAAAATGGACATCAAGGGTATGGAAAATGTATTAACTGAAATGGAGAAAGATTCAAATATCGTCATGGATTGGAACACGTATGCGGTTGTTGCAGACCGTTACATTACAGGTAATCTTTTAGATAAGGCGAATAACGCCTTAAAGAAAGCTGAAAAACAGTTGGTTGAGAAAGATGGTTTAGCGTACAACCATTTAATTTCTTTACATGCTCGACTAGGGAACAAAGAAGATGTCGTTAGATTATGGGGTCTTCAAAAGAGTGCATGTAAGAGACGGATCAACCGAGACTATATCACAGTGGTGAAGTCACTTGTGAGACTTGATGAGTTTGAAGAAGCTGAAAAGATATTAACAGAGTGGAACTCATCTGGAAATGTTTATGATTTTCGGGTCCCGAATATTATCATTGACGGGTATCTGAAAAAGGGTTCGTGCGACAAAGCAAAAGACTTGCTTGATCGCTTGTTGAAGGACGAGAAGGCTACAACGCCTGATAGCTGGGGGTCGGTGGCGTTGGAGTTCTTGATAAAAGGCGATGTTGGGATGTCCATAAGTTGTATGGATACCTTGTTTTCTTTGCAGTTGGAGAAGGAAGATTGGAAAATCGACTCGAAAGTTGTAGAAAGATTGTTGGATGGTGTTGGTGAGAAAGCAAGCGCGCAAGATGTCGAGTCGTTTGTGCAAAAGTTGAAGAAATTTGTGAGATTTGATAGGGGAATGTATCATAGTTTGATGAAAGGTTGCATTAATGGTGGTAAAGAAGCTGGCAAAGTTTTGGAAGATATGAAAGCTGATGGAATTGAAGAAGATGAAGAAACAATGAAGGTTTTTGGCTTGCAGCAGAACAAAGTTTGAGGTTTTAAAATGGTGAAATGACAAGCCTACCCTCCCCCATCCCAAAACAACACCCCCCCCCCCCCCCCCCCCCCCCTGTTTTCATTCTAGCTTAGTTGGTGCAAAATAATATTTGTGGTCAGTTTTGTATTGTTGTTATATTACCTTGAAGTATTACTTATGATTCACTTTTAAGTAGTATTCTGGTAGTCATGTGAGACCACAAGTTCACAGTTATGGCTTGAGTTTAGATATAGAGTTTGAAATGAGCTGAGTTTGAGCTTAGGTGAGTTCGGTTCAACTTGCTTACGGCCCTAAATTCACTCTTCAGTCAACACTCCCTTATAATAGATTTGTGGGGAGTAAGCCGATTCTAGAACACTTTCAGACCTTGTATAACTTCCTTAATCAGTTGGAATGTTTCAAGATGCAAACTTTAGATATTGGCTGAATGCCCTTTCCGACAAAGAAACTTGAATGGTTTTTTGTTAGAAGATTTCAATATAAGACTATGGAAGAATGGTTTTTGAATGCCACATACTATTTTGTTTGAATGCTTTGATAGAGAAACTTTTAACAAAATTTCAATGTCATCTTTGTAACATAAATGGTTTTTGAAATGTATAAACCTAAGACTTGCGAGTACAAACTAAAGGTTTTAACATTTATTTTAATTAGTTGTTGTAACAGTTTTAACATTTATTTCTCATCTAGTAGCAACGGTGGGCATTTAAAATATAAAATTTTATTATTGATTTTCATTAATAGTTAATCTTTATTAAAATATAAAATTTTATTATTGATTTTCATTAATAGTTAATCTTTAACTTGTCTAATAAATTTCTAAACATATGTAAAATTACTTACATTAAAACATATTAAATTTAACAATTTAAACTACGATCTACTTATCGGTAACAATTCACATCAGCAATAACACTCATAAAAAAATCACCCGTAAAAATTTATATTCTTTACCAATTAAGTATTTACTACTCCTTTTTAACGTTATCGGTAAGGAGCCATATAATCGATATTGATTTTGTCTTTAATCATGTCAATTTTATATTAGATCGCATGAATTGAATATATTAAAATACTGCACCATCATATCTCGTTAAATTTAATATTGTTCTACAACATTAAATCCCTTAAATTTCGGTCCCAAAAGTGGTTCAGTAGTATTCTTTTTACATTTTTTCGAGGCAGAAAATTCCAAGATTATAGCTTTCACACTTTCTTCTTGCTACTCTCACACACCAGTTTCACTTCTGCAAAAACACTCTTTTCACCTTGCAAACACACACACAGTCATACTGTTCTTCAAGTTGTTACGCAAACCCTACATGTTACATATCTGTTGTGGGTTTTGATCTTTACTAGAATCAAAATGAGGGTTTCATTAGGGGCAGTGATTGGAAGATTCCCTTTGTCTTCTTCAAGCAATGGTGAGCAAGCTCAAAATCAAAATCTTGAAGTTGGTGATGTCATCAGACATGATAGAAAATGCAGAGACATACCCTTTCTTGTATTCTTCATTGCATTTTGGATTGCTTTGATTGTTAACTCCAGTTTTGGGTTCTTTAAAGGCAACCCTTTAAGGTAAGCTTATTAACAAACTTGATCAAATTCATGTTTCTTGAAATCCCATTTCACCCCTTTGAATTTGTCATGGTGTGTATCTATTTAGGGTTCTTTTCAATATATATGATCAAATTCATGTTTCTTGAAATCTCATTTTACCCCCTTTTAGTTTGTCTTTGTGGGTATCAGTTTAGGGTTCTTGTTAATAATGTGATCAAATCTATGTTTCTTGAAATTCTATTTCACCCCCTTTGGATTTGTCTTTGTGGGTACTAATTTGGGGTTCATATCAATAAACATGATCAAACTCATGTTTCTTAAAATCCCATTCACCTTTTGACTTGTTTACTTGGATGTATAAGATAACTAAAGCAATAAATTTGATGTTCTTAAAGCCCATCTCTACCATTTGATTTGGTGTTTAAACTTTTAATTTTGTTTAGTTCTAACCCTTGTTTTTCATTTTAGTGCAGCCTAATCTGGCTGGTGGCTAGTAATTTTCTTGTTAAAGTGAGCTATTTAAGTTTCTAAAGTTGATCAGAAACTGTTCATTCTTGAAAACTAAAGCTTTTATGGCATTTTTTTAAGAAAGATGGTTACTTTGCAGTAAAATTTAAATAAGATAGTTACAATATCTAGTACTCATTTTGTTTTAATTTACTTTAATATGTGTCTATAAATTTGATTTTGAAGCCGTTAAACTTCTTAAAAGAAAAAGATTACTTCAATGACACTCCTAGCACATATGCTCTACACAAGAACAATAATAGAGCAAAACCAAGCATAAAGCCAAAAAAATTCGGATTTAAAATCATTTAGTTTATAAAATAAACAAATGAATCAAGTAAATGAATGTCGCTTGATTCCAACTTTTGTAGAAAATTAAGGCCGCTACCAGATAAGAACTTAGTCGGCTTGATTGAATTAAAAACGAGTACAAATAGTGCAGTCCTCTTCGAGATGGACTGATCTCCAAACATAAACCAATAATTCAAATACTTAAACCTTCTCCCCTAAACTATAACTTTAAAACACACATATATAGACTACTATACCTACTAACTGCCCACTAAGTCCTACCCACTAAGCTTAAATAACCAAATCACCACCACCTCCTGGACCAGCCCCCCTTTTCCTGCCAAACCATGTTGACTGGGTCTGCCCCGACCCAGACTGACCCATGGGGATCGTATCACTACCCCATGATTCGTTTGTGATACTCATATCATCTCATGAAAATTGCAACATTTCTTTCTTTTGCACCAGCTAGATTGATGTTATGTATTTACCCATTATGATCTTCAAAAAGAATTCATTACATTCACTAGGGTGTTTAAAATTCTTTTATTGTGTAGTTGCTTAAGGAACATTATAGTTGTTTTTATATTTTTTCTTTATGCATGCTAACATTGTGTCAATGTTTGATTAGGCTTGCTCATGGGTTGGATTACAAAGGGAATGTGTGTGGTGACAAGAGTGGAAGTCCCAATCTTCATGGGTTGGGAGTAAGATATTGGGTAAACCCTAATCAAGTATTTGAAAGTGGCTACAAAGATAGTCATTCAGATTTAGAAGATTTCAAAAGCATTTGTTTAAAAGATTGTCCTGTGCCATCTGAAGATAATCTCAAGTGGGTGTGTAATTATCCTGAAGGGGATGAAATCCGGCTTTCAATGAAGCAATGGGTTGCTCGTGATTATGATTATTTCTCTTTTTTAACACCCGATATGAGAAGATCTTCCTTACAACTTCTTGGTCCATGCTATCCTGTCCTTTTTCCAAGTGTAAATGGTAACCACCACACAGTTTTTTTTTTTTGGTTTCAAAGATACATATCAATATAATCACTTATTAGTTATCAAGTCATTACATGTTTGTAGTCTTATGGAGTTGCGAATTCATGGAAAGAAAATCAAATGCATCTCTTCAACAATGGCACCAGATGGGTGGACAAACGGTTGATGATGGCATGATGTTAGATAAAACTGTTCACAAGTCCATTAACTCTCAATCATCCGTCTTAAAGGTTTGAAATCTATATTTACAAACCCCTTATTTAAACTATTTGAATGTTAGTCAATTTTCTTAATTAGAAGGCGTGTTGCATAATAAGAATGTTAGAATGCTAAAAGTTTGTTTTTGCAGCGTTATGTTGCGGATATTGGGAAAGCATGGCCTGTCTTGATTGTTTGTGGAGGAATCATACCTTTAGTTTTATCGCTGATGTGGCTAGCCATGATTCAACGTCTTGTTGCTGCAATGACTTGGATCACAGTCGCCCTTTTCGATATTCTTATTATTTCTGTCACCATGTTCTTCTATTTGAAAGGTTTGACTCCCCTTTACGCTTTCATTTGATCTCTTGTTGTATAAGTTTTATTACTCAAAGCCGCCTTTTTTATTGTTTGAGATCCTTCTGCACAATGCCACGTTTGGCCATATGTGGTTAATTAGAAACTCTTTTCTACAACTAGCCTTTGTACATTGGGGTAAAATGTTTGTTGTCATGTTTGTGTATAAAGCAAATAGAGGTAAAGTTTTCTCCTAATGCATTAATTCATCATATAAACTTATGCCTTTAATAAGGAAATGCTGCAATTAAAGCAGGATCTTTATTTATAAATTCAAAATTAGTTTGGGGTTTACATAAAGACACTTAGAACTCAGCTCAAGAACATAAAGAATGTTAATAAAGAACTTCTATCTTATATTTGAAATGTTGGTTTTCAAGCAGCTATACGAATATCGAGCTGAATCTTGTTATTAATTTCATGCCCTTCAGCTGGATGGATTGGAAATGATGCTATCTCACCAATCATTGGCAAGCATGATCTATATTATCACATATCCGGGCGGGTATGTAACTATGTAAACTGTAATTCACTTTTTCTAGTGGTTTCGGTTACTACCCCTAATGGGTTGTTTCAGGTTTTGTTTATCTCAAACAGGTCAAATTAAAAAAAAAAAAAAAAAAAAAAAAAAACTAGAACGAGCCACAAATGGGTTGAAAGTTTTCTAAAGTCTATTTTTGATGTATACACTTCCTAAATGTTATTATAATAATAATGTTGTTTTTCTAATCATAATTGTTAAATATTTATACAAAAATTAGAAAGTAATGGTCAAAGGAGCCCGTGGGTCAATCCAACCCCTTATGGCCTGCACTTATAACCAACCTGCGCACGTATTGACCCGTTACTCAATTTAAGCATGTTTGATTTGCATATTGTTTCAGGAAAGAGGCCATCTTCATTTTGCTGCAGTACTTATGACAATCATTATGGCTGTAGCCATCCTCTCATCCATTGCCATTGCGCGTCGTATTGTTAAGGCAACCTCTGTACTAAAGGCAAGCGTTAGAATAAAAAAGCTTTACACAAACACCCTTAAATTCAAGATTCATGAATAGATTTTCTTCATTTTGCAGGTTGCATCTAAGATTATAGGAGAAGTAAGAGCTCTCATTGTTTTCCCAATCATGCCATATGCCCTTCTCGCAATCTTTTACATGATTTGGGTTTCTGCTACTCTTTATCTCCTTAGCTCGGGTGAAGTTATTAGAGATAGATGCAATGCCAATTGTTGTGCTTTTGATCTTCGGTTAAAGCAAGTGAATTGTGAACGTTGTTGCGGGCATACCATCCACTACACTCCTCATATCGGGCTTGCTATTTTATTTCACTTGTTCGGGTGGTATTGGGTCACACAATTTGTCAAAGCTTTTTCTTCAACTGTTATCGCGGGCTCTGTTGCTTCTCATTATTGGGCCCGCGGTGAAGTTCTTGTAAGTTATCCTGTCTCTATATCGGTTAGTTAAGTATACAGCCTATTTGGTCAGCCCAACTTGAAAAATAAGAATCAAATAATCAATGACTTGAAGTTAGGGGCACTTTGGTAATTTTATGTTTATCTATTTAGTTAGTCACATTTGAGTCACCAACATTACTCATCCTTGTGATTATATAGGGTTAAAATGATCAGAGGTAACGAGTTGCTGAAAGAAAACTGATTCTTTAAAAACATGTGAATTTACCTATATATTCCTAACTTTAATAAACTGATTCTATCACTTTGAAATTGCACATGTCATGTTTTATGTGTAAACATGAAGTAATTGACTCTAAACTTTGATGCAGCAAGAAATTTCATTTCTTCCTATACTCTCTTCAGTAAAGAGGCTTGTGAGGTATAATATTGGCTCGGTGGCTATTGGCTCACTTATAGTTTCATTTGTTGAATCATCAAGCCGGATTCTAAAGCCGCTTCGCCGGAAACTGATGGTTGTTGATATTGCAACCCACAATCGGGTTGGGAAATTTTTGTCTGTTTCTTCCCATTATGCCCTTACATTTATCGAGTGGATCATCAAGTCGGTCAACCACAACGCTTACATAATGGTAATTGTTTAAACCATCTTCCGTCATTCTTCATTCTTCATTTTGTGTGTCCCATAAATGTATATGGGGCACGCTAGAATATAATGTAAAATGACCAAAATGAAAAGTATCAAAACTATGTTACCAAAAGTGATTCATTTTAAGTCAACAATATCTCCATTTGAAAAGGTGTTAAGACTTTCTATTGTTTAAAGTCAAAATTATTTTTTTCAAATTCAAAATTTTACTGGTGATTGTACTTCATACATCCTTGTTTAAAACATGTGCCAGTTGTATAAAAGCATGATGAAACATGGTTAGACTTTGCCCGTCAACAGTTTTACATGTGTTGTTTTTACTTTGAAAACGTAGTTTGTTTGACTCAGAAAAGTCAAATCAAGAAAAATCTTTGTTATGTTTTTGCAGATAGCCATTACAGGTGAAAGCTTTTTTGCAGCCTCTGCAATGGCAACCGAGTTGATTAAGAACAATATTCTTCGAATAGGGAAGGTGAACGTAATTGGAAACGTTATTCTTTTTCTTGGGAAGTTATGTGTTAGCCTAGCAAGTGCTTTGTTTGCATTCCTCATGTTGGATGCTCACGCGTATAAATCTGCACACAACAAGGTCTCCTCACCATTGATCCCGGTGCTAGTAAGTTTTCTAGCCACATTTCATGTCAAAACTATTCTCTAGGGGCAAGTTCATATCACAATTATAACGTTGTTTCCCTCTTCGATTATTACTTATCCCAAACATAAGTAGAGAAGTGCAAAAACCACATAAACAACTGTACATGTTGCTTTAAATGTTACACATAAGACGGTTATTTGACCACATAATCGTCTATCTTTTACCCTCCTACGACATCTGATCAACACTATTTACAAGTGCTTATTGCTGTTCTAGCAGTTGTCTACTTAAAAATATATTGAACGTGTTTGATTTATCTTATAATATGAATTTGTTTTTGTGTGGTTACATCTTAATAATGGAACTCGTGATTCTTGAACTTAAACAGGTATGTTGGGGTCTCGGTTTTGTGGTCGCCACTCTCTTTTTCGCGGTGGTTGAGGTATCAATAGACACCATCATACTTTCATATTGTCAAGATTCTGAGGAACATAGAGGGACCACACAATATGCCACACCACTTCTTCTAGAAACTTTAGATAACCAAAATGAGATGGACAGTCATGAACAATGACCAAGTGATCTTCTGTTGGTGCTATATTCACAAGATGTACAACAGCCAGAGCATATGGTACAACATCCTGTTTGGACAGTAGATCTCTAGGATATCATGTATGTGTACTTATAAGGTTACCATAGATTCCCCCTTGCCATTAATTTATGTGGGTTGTGAACATTTCACCTTAAGTATTTGGTGCATTATAAGCGAGCGAAAACAATCGATCGCTAAACCATTTTTGGGGTGTGGTTTCAAGGCAATTGGATCCGATATTTGGGACCGACGTAGATGTAGCAAGATGGTCGGATATGTTTGTTGAAACATGTTTGGTTGAAACGGGTTAGTCAAAACGGATTTGGTTGGATCTACTCATCAATATGTTAGTTATTCTTAGAGAAACAATATTTTCTTTTGGTAGAATCTAAACATTTTTTACGAGACCGTACAAATCGAGTAAAAAACATAACTTTTAGTGGTTAAAACATAAAACCAAAAACCAGTGACTTATGAGCATATAAAGGTTAAAAATGGCATCTTATCTATTAATGCGAATCCTTATTCCTTCATACCTTTGAGATGTTTTTTATTCAGTTGTATTAAATAGTAACACTAAAAATTACAACATATAAGTAGCATGTCACAACAAGAAGTCAAAATCCATATCAATTTCTGAACTTAGATAGTAACCATGACTCAACCCAAACACGATAGGGTTCAACTAAACGTTCCATTTACTAAAATACTGGCACGGATTGACTGGACTTGATTAATAAGCAGGTTGCACTACATGTTTAATACAGTAAAATATAACTAGTTCAATAACATCATGTTTAATACACTAAAGTATAACTAGTTCAATAACATGATTGAGACGACACAAATATCATAATTATATATAAGTGGTTCAGTAACATGAATGATACGGCATAGTTGACACAAGTATTGACCCGACTTAGTTTCATTATTATTATTAAAGAATAAATGATAAATAACATGAAAAATAGAAGTTATAAAAAATATAATCCATAAAATCCTTGTCGGTAATGAGAGTGAATTCAATTATAGTATGTTTACTCATTCATACAATTATAAGCCTTTTTGATTCATGGATCTTACACTTTGTTGTTTAACTCATTTAACAATATGTTTGAGTTAAACATGTTATAAGTTGGATAAGACAGGTTCAATCTATTTATACACGTTTATAATCATGTCACTAACGTACTGATCCGTTTATAACCCTAACTCGTTTAACTTCATGTCGGAGTCATCTTACGTCAACTGATTGTGTCATAAATTACACGCGTGTTGTACATCTATGTGTGTATGTGTAACTAATGGTTACCAAATATAGAACTACTATCTTTTGGATTTACAATGTTTAAAAAAATATATAGTCTCTAATAAATAAAATATAGAGTTTGGATTTACAATGTTTGTAATAGAGTTTTTGAAAGAAAAAAATTAAAACCAAATAACTTTTTGAGAATTCAACCCAACCATCAACTTAGTTCAACTCTTTGACCGATAGGGTTTACAAACTACCAATTTAAATAAAAATGAAAACAGTTCAAGAGTATTCAATCCAAAAAGTTACACAAATAAAGTCATATTCATGGGCGAAGCTTTTTTTCTATATATTAAATTCTTCAATACAAAATTTTTCAAACTCCGTTGCTGATCATATCCAACGGTGTATCTTAAAAACATCCGCAAAGATACTGTTTGTAGCTATTCAAATATGCTACATGTAACTAAAAATAGTCAAACACATTGTGCTTTGAAGTTTTATCAAATGAGTGCTATTTGTAGTCATTCAAAGATGCCACGTGGAACAGAGATAGTCAAACAAATAAGTGCTTTGAAGTTTTATTCATGAATTCCATTTTGTGAAATGTGGCTAAATACCAACCTCCATATTTGGTTTTCGTAAACAACTTTGTATACACATATTTTATATATTCTTTAATTTACTTTTGATCATATTAATCATGCATTTTAAGGTTATGATTAAAGTTAGTTTTCTTACAGAACTTCTAAAAGTAATTAGGCAGTTGAAAATTTAATTGTTTGATCAAATAAATCAAAATTGCTGATTTTTAATAATTTTCAAAACTATTTTTGGATGATTTCTATAGATATGTATATATATATGTATATATAGATATGTATATATATATGTATATATATATATGTATATATATATGTATATATATATATGTATATATATATATATGTATATATATATAAGGTTAGGATCATTACAGAACCACTTTTTATCTTCAGAACCAAAATGATCATTGATTTATATAAATGTAAATTATGAATCATTGATTTACATAAATGTAGTTAAAGCTGATGATATTTAGTTGTTTTACATAGTTTATTGTTCATGTATGATATACACATATGTAAAATAGATTAAGTATCATCAAAGTTAATTTACACTTATGTAAATCAATGGTTCTATAGTTTTGAAAATACAAAGTGGTTCTGTAATGATACTAACCCTATATATATATAAATCAACTATGCTCAATTCCACTGGCTTAAACATCAAACGCATGGCTAACCTAAATGACCCCGTAACGTATTTGCGGTTTCAAAATAAATTTGTAAAGCATATTACGGTTTTTGGATTGACCCCAGAGGGTTTTGACCGTCCACTACGATCTTTGAACTTAGTCAAAAGAATTAATCTATACATGTTGTATTTGAAATACAAAGTAAAAGACAAAAACAAAAATAAGTACCAAATTGGATTGATTATTTCCGTTATGTGCATTATCTTCTCGTGGTCGTTTCCTCAAAGACCTTATTGTAACTCTTGATTTCATGGTTGCAACAATAAATTATCAAAAGATCTTATTGTAACTCTTGATTTCATGGTTGCAACAATAAGTTATCATTATTTACGTGATCCGTACTGAACCAAAAATTTGGACATGCAATTGAAAAACAACCAAGCATCAAACACACTGGCCCCAATGGGTAAAAATTTTATGTAGCGATATTTCTACATAAATGTATTCTTCGCTTAAACGATGCAAGCTTGTTGAATAAAGCTATAAAACAACTTCATCATAAGCTTGTTGAATAAATCTATAAAAGAAACCCAACGTAAGCTTGTTGAATAAAGCTATTAAACAAACTCAACGATCAAAAACAAAAATAGGTCCTACCGGGAGTCGAACCCAGGTCGCTGGATTCAAAGTCCAGAGTGCTAACCACTACACCATAGAACCACTGTTATACGGCTTTTTTATATGCAATTATATATAAACTTTGATTTCACTTTAGTTATGTTTAAGTTGGTATGAATATGGAGCTTGATGACGGGCTGTTTGAAAAAGTCTAGGTAAGTTGAACCTGTTTAAAATTGCTAATAGAAATAAATTGTTACATTTCAAATTCACTTTCAACTTTTGTAAATCATGTATTCTGAAAACAAGAGCCTCTTGATCTTAAAGTTATATAAATTGATGAATTTGATCTTACATAAAAGGTGATACATTTTTTATAAAAGTATTTGATACAACTATAACTAGCATAATACACATGTCTAAGTTAGTGTTTACATTTTAAGAACATTAACTAATTGAGCCAGTTTTGGATTAAGACACATGAAGGATGAACCCATCCACACAGTAACCCAAACACAACATAAATTGTTAGTCTTGATATTACACTAATCGTGTGTGGGTTAACCAAATTAATCAGCAAACTTATTTTCCGACTATACCATGGCCCGTGCTTAACACTTAGCGACGCATCTAATGGTCAATTTAGACTTTTAGGTTTAAAATCTTTCAAGAAAATTTGTTTTGATTCACATAGCTTTCGATGTAATAAAACCTTTGATGCGTGAATGCTCGAAAAGTCGGTCAACAAAAGAATGATGGTGATGGTCATTATATTATCTCACTAAATCATACATTAGATAAAAATAAAAACTTATGGATTTGCTTTTGATTTGAGTGTAAAATCCCACATAGCCCTTAATGACTTTCGATAGTCATTGAAGCCATCTTGATTTTTCGATAGTCATTTTGACAATATTAAAACAAAGTGTTTTAAGGTGGAAAATAGTTTCAACTTTATACCGAGTTAACCTTATAATTTTTTTCTTTCCCTATGGCGCGCATTGCGCTTTAATAATGTGTTGTTCTATCTCTGAGGTTTGAGATGTGCATGTGATGTTATATCCTTTTAGTTTGAATTATAAAGTAGTTAAGACCAAGGGGCAAAAACGTTAACGTATTAGAAGAGCAAGGAATATATTATAGTGTTTCTTATCTTGTGACTAATTTAATTGACGCTTCTTTATTAAAATGGGTTAATGTTTGTGATATGTTGTGAATATATGTTTAGAGACCGATTCCTGTATAAAGTGGTTTTTCCTATGAAGTGTATAAAGTATTCTAAACGTGACACGTGTATCTTAGGCGGGAAATTTACCTTTGAATAATTCATTGTGATCACACAAGTCATTCAAGCATCAAACCTGAACTCTTTCGATGCATCGTTGTACTGTTGTTGTACATTAAAAGCATCTATTTAATTTAATATAGACACAATATTATAATAAACATTGTATCAACGTTTAAAAAACAATTTTTTTCATAGAATATTATTATATAACAATACTATCCTTAAAAAAATACAAAACCTTAAATATTATCATATAGCTTTTTTAAGTAATACGGTATGTAAGAGTAATTTATATTTGAAAAAATTGATAGAAACTAAATTTAACAAAAAAGAAAGTCCAACAATAAAAGTTCTTTCATTCTATCCTTTTACCAATTGTTACTTTCATGTTAACTACAATGTTACCATTGAAACACAGTTTTAACAACAAACTCACTTACTCAATAATCTAAGTAATAAACCTACATCATATATTCATGGCATAACTTGAATAGTTGAATCGTTTCCACTTAAGAGTAACACGACAACATCTTAATGACATTGGACTAAATTCCATTTACTTATCACAAATTAACTATTAACATATTATGATGAACCATATTAGATCATACGTATTAATATAATATAATATTAATTATCAACTTTATATATATTATGGTTGTATATTAGCCTTTAAAAGTTATACTTTCAATTCTCATTTGGTCAATTAATTCTTAAGTGTTGGGTCAACCTTTTAAATTAATTTATATGATATATAATACTAATTATCAAGTGGTTTATGCATAGAGATGTGATACATCATGTTTATCCAGTGATTTGTGCTTGAGAGTGTTGTATCATGTGCTTAGTGGGTTGTATCCATCTTTTTTGTTTTTTTATTAAATTGTTAACTTTTTATTTTAATCCAATACTTTTACGTATTATTAAAATTTAGCCCCAATATTTTTTTACTTTCAACTTTGGCACTCTATACTTTTCATATTTTACAAAACTTTAGTTCTGCGTATATGTCTAAATTTTGGGATTTAACACGCCACAACGTGCGTGTGTGGTTCAACGAATTTACACTTATTTTTCACGTTTAATAGCTCCATCGCAACACGCTGGTCCTAGATTGCTTACTTATTGTTTTATATATTTTACGTTTCGCCTGCGTGGTTCAACTTTTTTACGTCTACTTTCATTCGTTTTTTTTTTGTTTTATGTGTTTCACCTGCGTGGTTCAACGTTCTTATGTTTATTTTCTATTCGGTTTTATTTATTTTTTTATTTTCTTTTTAAAACGATCTTTTTTTCAACGGTGGTGTGCCATTGATGCTACTTGGTAAGATTTTACGCACCCTGCAACGCGGGGATTATAATACTGGTTATAATGTAAATGACATACGTGAGACTAGGCCTATTTATAATCTCCTAAACCACTTTGATCTTAGAATATTGAAGATTTGAAGGTTGGAAAGAAAAATATCGATCAATGGAAGAAAGAAATGTTGGAAAGAAAAGGAGAAATAATTTTATGATATTTAAAATTTTCAAGTTTACTTATTATAGAAAAAATAATTATATAGTAGACACAAAAACAAATAATAAACTTCAGTTCCCATAACAAACTTTTCCAAAACACGTTTTATTTAAAGTATGAAAATCTATAATCTATAACATCCAACAAAAAAAGTTTTCTTTGCCACTTGTCTTTTTTTAATCACATTTTTTACCACTTGTACTTTGTTTAGACATACACATATTAATTTTTTATTCAAAATGATATTATAGTAATTTAAATATTTATACAAATTTATCTCTCTTATTAAAAATGAATTTTATTAATTAATTGCTATATTTCTCTCTCTTATTAAAATCAAACTATCTTTTTTAAAAGTAGATTTTATTAAGAAAATTAGAAATCGCATCTTTTAATGAAAATCTGAATAATAAAAAACTAAAATTTTATATAATATGAATTTTTTTAACACACTAAACCTTTTTAAACAAAATATTTTAAATCCTTTTGTTTTTAAAAAAAGTTATAATCAGGTGAAATTTTTTAAAAAAAGCTGTCTTATTGAAACAACCAGAATCATTACAAACCAGCATTGCTAAAAACAACATTTTTATAAAAAAATATTTGAAAAAAATCATAAAACGAATGTTTAAAAATAAAACTTTTTAGATAAGAGAGTTAAAAATAGTATATTTGTTTTATTTCTTAACTATTACGTATATATAATTTTAATTATATTTTATATTAAAATATTATGCTGTAACTCTTCATGTTTAGTACTAAGTATAATCTGTTTAATTAATGGTTTTTAACCTATCCATCTATCCATAAAAAAAAAACTAAAGTAAGCGTGAAACAATTGTAAGACTCATTATACTTACTTTCTCATTTCTCTATATTGTCAATAATAATACTGAATACTAATAATATTATTCATACCATATTCAAATTAAAAATATATAATTTAATAAATTAAAAACCTATTTTTTGTTAAAAACATATTTTTTAAAAACAGAAATTTTATAAGATACAGAATACAACAAATTTTTTTTTTATCATTTTTCTTAAAACAAAATATTTAAAAATCACAATTTTTTAAAACAAAAGTTTAAAAAAATACATAATTGTTTATTTACTTAAAGTAGCTATTTGTATATAATTATAATCATATTTTATCTTCAAGCATGATCTTATAATGCATAATTTTTTAGTACTAATTATTTAATATTTTATTTATTTAATCCGTGTAATACATGGGGACTAACCTAGTTTTAAATAATAAAAAAATATTTAATCATACCTTAATGACATTATCTTTACCCTAAATTTCTAAGATGGATATTGAAGTTTAGGCGAGAAAATAAATATAAAGAGGCATTAGAGCATGTCATGTGTTATCAAATTTTTTTTTATTATATATTATAGATTATTATTAACGGGGTATATTTATCATTTTATACTCATTTAACAGAAGTTAGTACAAGAACCACTGGTCGTTTTAACAAACAATTAAAATCAATAATGTCATTTCTTAGAGGTTAGAAACCAATTTTATAACATGCATATACAACAGGACCAACTATGTAATTAACTCTTTGATTGGAGGGTTAGGTTTATATTTTTCTAATGTTTGACATAAAGTTTATTTTATTATTTTCACTAGTTATAAAAGAAGAAAATTGGTGGGAACATAAGAGAAACAAAGACTATTAGAACCAACCTATGACTATTTCTCCCACGCGCTACCATCAAACAGCAAATCAAAAATCAAAAACCACCTACAAATCGGAACATCGGAGCAATAATTCTAGAAATTTGCTTCCACCAATTCACCAAACTCTCTGAAACTCACGCGTTAATCTGAAGAAATTCAGCTACAACAGCTTGAATGCTCGTTTGATCTCCGATCATCGTCGCCAACTCCTCCATAAAAAGGTAATTTCTGATTCTATTTGATGATTTTTAAGACTGATTGTGGATCTGAGCTTGAATTTGCTTCTAGAAGCTTGTTCGTCTCGAATTTTGGTGATCTGCTTGATTTGTTGTGTGATTGTAGTAGTAGATGATGGAAGCGTAGCTTAGATTTGAACAAAATTTGATCATCTTTGTTCGATCGTAACGCCAGTATGCTCCGGCCAATTCGTCCATAAAAAGGTAATTTCTGACTTTATTTGATGATTGTTCCTCTTGCTAAGTAGATTTTTGTGAGCGATTATGGATATGTGCTTGAATTTGCTGCGGGAAGCTTGTTCATGTTGAATTCTGGTGATGTGCTTGATATGTTGTATGATTGTGGTGGATGATGATGGAAACCCTGCTTAAATTGAAATGATTAGACTGATAGATCGTATAAGTGCTTCATTTGTGTGAATTGATTCTATACTCAGCAGTACATGAAAGTAAACCAAATTAGGATCATTTGCAATAGGTATCGGTTTATCATGTTGAATCATACTAAATGTTGTTGTAATCATGCCAATTGTTTCATCGAACCTACCGAAGCCAAAGTTATAACAAGGTACTGTTAATTGAGAGCAAATTGAAGCTAAGGATAATCTCGTCTGTGCCAGGCTGCCAGGCTGCCAGCCTGGGCTGTTGCGTGACTTTTGTTTGCTTTTGTAAAGGCTAGTCTTTTTGTGGAGATGAAACCCACAAGTCTAGAGCAAGGAACAACTTATAGTGCATGAGGTACAAGTGATGTGAATCAACTGTATTTCTTGGGAAAAATGGTTTACCTACAGAATCCATGAATAGGGATATTGAATTTTAGTTGACTGGCTGCTACAAACGTGTACGCTCTTCTTTAACTGTCTATTTTTGTATGAGCGATCTATTTTTTGCACAGAAAATATTTTATAAAAAAAACTGCAAAAGATTTGGCAATTGGTCATGAAAACCTAAGCTCAGAGTTAGTTTGTTGTTTTACATTTGCAAAATTTGTTCAAAAGCGCTCAATATTGTACGCTATAGAGTTTGTTAGCTGCTTTGATTATTTAGCTAGAAAAGGCCAAACAAAAGATTTAAGGTGTCAACATTTTTCTAGATTTATTGCTCCATGAATTCTTTATCTTAGTACCATCATGTCAATAAATGTTTCTTACATTTGAATGTCATGGCCCAATATATTGTCGGCATATATGGAGCAATTGCATTGATTATATGTCGTTCTAGAGAAAAGACTCAAGTTCTGATAACTTTCTAGCAACTTATCTGACGCCGTGCTGTAATTTTACAAGGTTGAGCTTTAATTTCAAATCCAACAGACATGAGTTGTAGCTGCTTTGGGTCCTCACGTGTACAAAAGAAAGAGACAAGTACCCATAAGGAATTGGAAGGTAGAATTATTGGTAATTTGTATTTAGAATATCTCATTTATAAGACTCCATTCATATGCTTTTCTCTTTGGCACTTTGACGCGTTATTTGTATGTGTTATGACCATATTGTGTTGTGTTTTAGTGGAGTTTATTAGCAACTGTAGAGTTGACTTTAAAGTTGTTACACAGGTTATTCTCTTGATAACATAAGGACTTTTTCATATAAAGAATTACGACTAGCCACATACAACTTTGATCGAAGTACCAAGATAGGGCGAGGAGGTTTTGGAGTGGTTTACAAGGTACTTATCCTACCATAGTTCTCTACAAGTCATTTTTTCCTAATATTTTCTCGGTTTGTTACCATTGTACTTTTACTATAAACTAGAGGTGGCAATATCAACCCATTTACATATAAATGAGTTGATTTAAGTTAATCTATTATGATAGTAAACATGATCAAAACTTTAGGGTATCCTCAAAGATGGAACACAAGTAGCAGTAAAGACGCTTTGCGCTGAATCAAAGCAGGGGGTTCGTGAATTTTTAGCAGAAATCAATACAATATCAAATGTCAGACATCAAAACCTCGTTGAGTTAATTGGATGTTGTGTTGAAGGAACTCATCGTATTCTAGTATATGAATTTGTAGAAAATAACAGCCTTGACCATGCACTATTAGGTAAGCTTGATTGTTTGTTATTAATTAAAGCATGCAGCATAGCATAACATAACAGCCTACTTTTGTTAAATTCTGTTTTAGGTACTGTACTTCTGGTTTTACCTACAAAAGAGAAATCTCCCAAAATAAAATAAATCACAAGCTGGTAGCTATCATTCATTAAAAAATGTAAATTGCCTAAATTAGTAATTGAATATAAGTAGGCTGTTATTTTATGCATTTGACCCTTTAGTTAAGTGCTAAGTCTGCTTTTAACTTTATTACAGGTAAAAGACGTGATATTACAGAACTTGATTGGGAAAAAAGATCGAAGATTTGCATCGGTACTGCACAGGGACTTGCATATCTTCATGAAGAACTTGAACCGCATATTGTGCATAGAGATATTAAAGCTAGTAATATACTTCTGGACAAGGATTACACACCAAAAATCGGAGATTTTGGATTGGCTAAACTTTTCCCTGATAGCATTACTCATATAAGCACAAAACTAGCAGGAACAACGTAAGTTGGTATTTCTAATTTCAAAATTTCATGTTTGTATTCATCACAAAGTTTTGTTTTTTAACCAAAATGAGTCACTTTTCAAACCATCATTGTATTTTTGTTGCTAAAAATAATCGTTTTGATAAAACACCAAAAGAAAACTGTGGTACCTTAGGCGAATCTCACGTTGTTCCGTCCACAGACTGGGACATAAGGAACGCCCGACCTCAAATGTCACTTACACGTGTTGTGGATGAGGTAATTCCACAATTAAGCTTGTTTGGGTGAGAGTCATTCCAGGATAGGTGACCTCTGTGGACGTCTCTACTCAGGTAACAAAACACAAAAACGTGAGCTCTGTGGGCAAAGCGCATTGGTACGAGGGGCCGAATGTTAAAAAAAAACTATTTTATCCAAAATCATCATTCTTGAATAATCTAAGCAAAACATGTTGTGAATGTTATCCTCAATGGTTCTTTATTTATGATCATTAGGCATGCATTTTGCTTCTTACTACCTAAATTTTGCTTGACGAAATTTCTTTTTTCACCCTTCAGCGGTTATTTGGCTCCTGAATATGTATTGGGTGGTCAGTTGACGTTGAAAGCCGATGTTTATAGCTTTGGGGTCCTTGTTCTTGAGACAATAAGTGGCAGAAGCAGTTCATTATCAAGCTGGGGTACAAATCAAAAAGTTCTTTTGGAATGGGTATGTATTATTAATGAGAAGGTCACGAAAGTAGCCTTTTTTAAGTGTGTTATATTTTTAAAGTCATGTCAAAACAAATTCACTTCTATAGCCATGAAATACGTGAATTTGTAGTCATGTATCTATCTTTACTCACATATCATCTTTAAGTTTGATAGTAGTATATACACCACAGTTATACAAAATATAGATGCACCAATTTGATTTGCGTATCATTTGAGTGGAGGGGGGCATTTTTAGGGGTATGGAAGTACAAAGGCAAATACTCGAATCTAATTCTCGTGGCATTTCTAAAAAGTGGATACACAACCAAAGATTCACTTGTCTCACGACTATATGAGTCAAATCGGTTTAACAAGCTCAGTAAAATTGCTACTTTCATGATTTTTTGTTTTATGATATTTTTTTATTTAGAAAGCAAACCGACATACTTAAACTCAAAGTTTTCTCTCATGTTGCACAGGCGTGGGAGCTCTACGAAGAGGGAAGACCACTAGAACTCGTGGACCACAACCTTAAAGCGTATCCTGAGGACGATGTCATCAAGTACATAAAAGTAGCGTTTTTTTGTACTCAAGCAGCCGCAAACCGAAGGCCGACGATGACCCAAGTTGTTGACATGCTGTCAAGAAACATTAAACTTAATGAAAAAGAACTCACACCCCCGGGATTTTTCCAAGATTCTTCTGAAAACAAAAAAGTGTTGGGTGCTTCCACTAGCCGCCTAATAAGTTCTTTCCCCACCACAATCACACAAGTAATCCCTAGATGAATTCAACACAACATCTGTTTGATGATTGTTTGATAGGATTTTATTATTTATGTGTACTACTTAATGGTACAACATCAAGGTTGGTATTATTTATACGCGAGTTCGTAAAGAATAATAGAAGTTAGATGAGACGAGATAAATGTCAGCTGATGTTTGACATGACGACACGATGGTCTCTCTTTACAACCACCGGCTTTCGTCTGGCCAATAGCGGTTTCAGGTAGTGGTTTTTGGTGGTTGTTATAGTGATTGAAATTAGGAAAACTGAATTCATGGAAGATTGAGTTAAATTTGAGTTTTTTTTTATTTTTTGTTTATGATAGCACTTGATTTATAAAGAGATTAGGTTTGTATGATAAGGGCAAGTTTTATTATTATTTTCGTAGATATAGCAAGATCTTTAAGTGTATAAGAAGTAATGAAGATATAGCAAGATCTTTAAGTGTATTTGTATGTGCAAAATTATGTCCTTTTTATGAGATTATTTTTTATTTAGTAATTTGTTAATCTAAAATGTAACATACTTGTATTTAAAATTAACAATAAAGTTCTTAAACCTCGAGGTTTCTTTGTTTTTTTTCCTAAACCTTAAGCTCTCCGATTTTTGGCTAGTGAGAATTTTCAACATTGACACGTCTTGTTTGTTATTTATTAGTTATTATATTTATATAAAGATTGATAATTATTGTTATACATATATATTCATAATTATAACTAGTATGTTCAATCTGCGCGCGATCAACATACTAAAACAATTTGAAAAATAATAATCGTCATGCTTTGGCTCAGAACTTGCATTCGGTTGCGGCTGCTACCCGTAAACGATAGCCATGTCAAAGCAACCGACACCACTCTGGTATGTCGTCACAACCCTTGAAGTTCACTTGAACCAAGCACCAAAACACCAACATACCCAACAGAACTATTAGACCAATAGGTTTTAAGCCAAATCAGTGTTAGATGAGTAAAAGGTGGTCATCATCGACATAGCAATGCTCCTAAGCATCAACACAACAATACAACAAACACAACCATAGCTTCAACTAAACCCGACATCGGTCTCAGATGAAGCAATGTTCATCATCATCGACATGTTTTTTTTCAAATATAAGTATCAACCAATTATCATCAAACAAAGGAAAACCGAAAACAGAATCACCATGTGATGAACATCAAACCATCAGTGACAAACAATCACAAAAGTCTAAGATGAGCTAATCCACGTCATCATTGACAACATACTAACCAAAAACGCAGTCGATAACCTCAATGGAAAAACAAAATTCAAGCACCACCGTCGGAAGAGACCAGCCATGCCATATCCAGTCGACCACAGCGTGGGCACAACAGGCAAACCCATCGCGTAATCATCAACAACAACATCTAAATGCCAAAACAGAGCACACTGGTAGATCTGATTATCTGAAAACCCTAAATAGGTATCTGAGAGGCACGATAACGAAGTGGTAACAATGGTGGTCGCACCACCACCGCCGCCACCCCTGATCGGTAGAAGACATGTAACATCTGACCCATTTGATGATGTAAACTCAAACCCATACCCATTTTGATCTTTCATATAATGGAATTTTTTTTTATCCAAATGCGGTAAATGTATTATTTAATCAATATTATGAATTGTATTATTCAATTTTTATTTACTAAATCATTTGATCAATTTATAATAATTTTATAAATTATAAAGTAATTTTTATAAAATTATAAAATGATTTTATTAATTATTAGATCTTGATTATTAAATTAAAATAAATATCAATTACAATAAAAAGATTTTAAAGTTTGGCGTAAAAGAATAACCCTTATTAACGAAAGATCATTGGAATCATAAGCATTCAGTCAATTTAGTTGAAGCAGTCTCATTGATGCCAAATCAATTTCGAAACATCCAAATCAAAACCATTGACTCATTCGAATCGAAATTGAACAAATCGATCCTATATAAGTTAGGGGAAAGAACCCATCGGATTCCTTGGAACATTCTGTAACATCAATTTCATCAGAAACACACACACAAATCAATCTCTATCATCTTAGCATATCGTATCCCGCAACTCTGTGCATCATCACTTCCCAAATGATTTTAATCGAAATTTATAGAGGGCTATCTTTCATTACCATTCTAAGAGGCTCCTCAAGTTGTCAATTTGGTTTATCAACGTCATCATCCTTCGAATTGGATTCTCCCTCTGTCGCGACCTGTTTCATCCCATTACCATTGATTTCATCTTAAATCCAGCTAATCAAATACACACACACATTCATATGATCATGTACAACAAAAGCACCATGTTTGTATCGGTTAACATTATTGTTTTCATGATCAATGTGAATCAAATTGAAGTTCGGGCTTATGTGAAATTTGGGGATTTTGTAATTAATGTTTGTAAACTTTATTTAGAAATTCAGAGTAGATATGGGCTTACAAGTTACAGCCAACTGGTTCGCACACTTGGCATATACGCAGGGGACCCGGGTTCGACCCCTGAGCACCAGCAAATTATTTTTAATATTCATTTTTTAACTATTTTAAATTCCAAAAAATTATTAAAATGATATTAAATTGATAAAAAATCATTTTAATAATTAATACTAATTCAAATTTTAATTATTAATTTCTGAAATATTTTAGAAATTATAATTTGATATTTTTTTTATTTTTAAGATGTCAAATGTTAAAAATTATATAAAATTTATTTACAAGTTTTAAATTGTATAAAAAGTATTTTTGTTAATCATATTTATTCTAGAAATTATTATTTAATTTTTTAAAACTCTAAAACATATAATTTTCTATTTTTTATTTTTCAAAGGTTTTAATATTATAAAACCATTATAAAATTTATTTAAAAGTTTTAAAAAAAACTTTATAAAATGATTTTGAATCAAACCTAAATAATTTTAAATTATTTTGCAAGTCATTTAAATAATTAATTATTGTTATCAAGTTTTAAATAATTAATTATTAAATTATTTATTTATTTTCACACTTTAATACTCAACCATTACTTAATCAGTTATTATAAATTAAATATTTAAGTTATATTTAACTTCACTAATGATTAACTATCATTTTCAATCCTAATTACTTAATAAATTTATTCTATTTTATTTAGTGAAGATATTACATTATTTATAAACTATTTGTTAAAAACCCCAAATCTCAATTAGAACCCTAATCCATATCTAGTCTATAAATCATGAGGAAAACCGTTGGTGTCTATTCTCACATTTTAGTATTAATATCAATCATAATCTAATATCAATGTGAGTATTTATAGAGCTTTTTATATGTTTTGTATTTTGGTGAAATCATGTGATTCAATATTCAATCATTAATATTTATTGTTATGATATTTCAAACATTCAATTCAAAATATGTTATGTTATTACTTGCAGTTATGTGTTTATAGTTAGATAAACTTGATGAGAACACAATCATTAATTCATGCAACCACGGTTAATAATGATAAATCTATTGGTTTGACAAACTCACCCCACTTGTTTATTCGCGTGGTGATTGAAACTGGAATCATACATTCTATTAG
>CM046432.1:57677329-57749829 GCA_025506505.1 Flaveria sonorensis
TCATATTGTTTTGTAATTAATAAATTTTATTACTAATTATTTAATATTTTATTTATTCAACCCGTGTAATACACGAGACACTAACCTAATTACGTATATAATAACTTATATGCTTTTATATTCATATAAATAACACATTCATTTAACCTAGAAATTAAGCCTATTTATTAAATAAGCTATAAATGAGATTGTATCTAAAGGGTTGTTTTGCCAATGATCTTTTGCTCTAGTGGTCAAGGAGGAGGTGAAAGGCTTTGCCTTTCTTGGAGGTCCAAGGTTCATACCTTAGTATAACGAATATTACTAACTTGATGATACTAATAACTAATACTAACCAGCCTTTCAAAAAAAAAAAAACTAAAGGGTTGCTTTGTAGCCTCTTAATGGTCATTAAGAGGCTACCGGTTCATAGCCTTTTAATAATTAAAAGATAACCTTAATGTTGAATGGTTAAAAGTACCATTAAAAGATAACTTTTAATCATTCAACATTAAGGTTGACTCTTAACTGTTAGAAGACTATGGACTATTAAAAGATTATTAAAAGATAACCTTAATACTGAATGGTTAAAAGATATCGTTAAAAGAAGATTTTTTAACCATTTAACATTAAGATTGTCTTTTAAATGTTAAAAGATTATGAATTATTTAAAGGTAACCTCTTAATAGTTATTAAGGGGCTACGAAACAACCCCTAAACCTAAATTTGTTTAACTCAACGCGATTAGAGTTTTTAGCAATCGAATCTTTAATAACTCAAAAGCAACTCCACCAGTAACCATGCAAGTCTTGCTATTTTGCTTAAAGATTGGAGGAAATCAAATAATAATATTTTAAAGATACTTTACTGTTACAACTGTATGTTCTTAAAATAAGGAGAATTATAGCCACGCCTCAATACCAACAATAATAACAAACAGGTCTACCAAACACAGACACATATTGCAGTCGATTATGACGATCAAAAACAAAAATAATAACCTAAAGCCTTTTACATCATAACAGATTTAGAATTTATGATGCAGGTTGTTCCACCGGTGCAGTTGGAGCTTCAGCATTCGTGTTTGAGGTAGTCGCGTCTGTGGCAGCTGTTTTATCATCTTTGCCGCCTTCTTTACCTCCGTCTTTGGCGGCAGCAGGTGGTGGTGGTGGTGGGGTCATGTGGGCGGGCGGGGTGTGCTTCAGTTTCACCAAGATGTGACGCAACCTTGACAGATCAGTGGGTTTTCCCGGCTTGGGTCCTTGAACAACTGTAATTGACGGTTTTTTGTCTTTATCTTTCTTGCCTCTTTTTTCGATGTTGGGAACCTCGCGAGGAATCAGCTCAGCTATCGCTTTCCAGTATTGTTTATCTGCTTCTTTGTGGAATGTTTCTTGCTTCGCCACATACATCTGTTACAACGTGCAAAACACATTATTCGTAAGTGTTAAATCAACACTGCATTGAGATTTGTATGGTACTATTCATGCACTTGGTTTTGAAAAGCGTGCCTCCAGAGCGAGGCGAGCCAAGCAATCAAAAACGCTTCAGGCCCTTAAGGAAGAGTTTCATGTACATGAGAATCAAAATTGGTTAAAATTAGTCACATATATAGGGTCTGAAGAAGGCTATATATAAAAAAAGAACAGAAGGATGAAGAGATTATGAACAGTTTATTTGATTGAAAGGCTAATATGCAAAAGAGACGAGAGAAATGCAGCTTTTGGTTGTATATATAGCAACGGCTCATGTATGTGAAGCTCTCGCCTTGGCTTTCCGAACCTAATGCCTTGAAGCACCTCATGCTTTTAAACCAAGTTGATGAAATGCAAGCCTTGTGTTAAATTATCATGATATGGTAGTTTTAAGTAATTACCTTCTCGCCTTCTCTATTGGTGAGTTTGTTTGTCTCAATGTTCTTCAATCTCTTTTCATGGAAAGCTCGTATATACTCCTCACCTTCTTGGATGATCTGGCTTCTTAACTCCTTCTCTTTCTTCTCCTTCTCCTCTAGTCGAATTGCATTCAGCCTGAACACGGAAGGTAATGTATGCTAAAAACATATTTCTTGTCTAATGAAACTACAATGATAATGACCGGAAATTATGTGAGTTAACTTGAGAAGTTGCCATAAAAACATATTCTATTTCAACGTTTATGGAACACTCAAAAACTGAATATTAGCAATTGATAATGTTATTTTAAGCTATAGTAAAACCCCTAGTTTAAAATTCACTTAAAATTGTTTTAGTTTTTAATTGGTTGGAAACTAAAAGATGGTGTAACAAGGTTTAATAAATAGTTAGAGATGTGATGATCCACTAATAATTCTTGTTCTATGAAACTTAGAAAGGATTCATCTGTTGATATAAAGAGATGTTATCCATGTTGGAAGAAACAATTGTATCCAGAGACCACTCAATCAAAACAGCAAATAGGAAGAACAGACAAGATTTTTCCTCTTTTTTAGGGGGGACAACCCAGACTCTTTTTATTTTATTAAACTCAATACCAAAAGAAAAATACAATAAGTCAATAACCAATAACCTTATTTATAATAAGCCTAAACTCAATTCCCAAGACTTCTAAACCTATCTATGGTAACTTTCTCCTAAAATAAAAAAACAGTTTATTCCATATATATAAACTTCCTACCATAATACCAATTAAAATAATTAACCCAAATAGACTGGACAGATCCAGAGCATACCCGTGACCCATTTGACCCATAACTCACTTCTCTTAATGACCCACAATTAGGATTAAAGCCCACAATCCACAATATTAATTATCAAAGCACATAAGAGAATTCATGGTTCAATTTGATTTTTATCTCAATTTGATTTTTATATCATTTGTCACAATGCTCAAAAGATCTAACGGATACATCAACCACTAGCAGGGTAGCTATACACAAGAAACCATCAGTCCATCACCAAATTATATTCAAATTTCTACCAATCATTGCAAAGTTTTAACCTATATTCCATTGCCTACGGTCTCTTTCTCCCTCTGTTACTTTAGTACAATTTCTAGTTCTCACTTGATAATTGATATCATTCACCTATGACCTCTAAGCACTAAAGCATTCTACTTCGAAAAACACCCTACAAGCTACAGCATTTGTGGTGGCTTCTACATGTATGCTCTCAATTGGAATGTAACTGATGAAGATGGAGTTGTTTGCATGATTATACATCTTAGTGAGGGATACTGCGAGTAGTATAGCTCCATTACAAGATCCTACCAAAATTTTTGCAGCCTCTCATGTTTTTCCACCTTTTCAACAGTTTAACCTACCAATCCCACTATTCTATATGTTATGAAACCAAGTACTATAACTGAAGAGTAAAATTAAGCAGAAACAGAAACATAGAAGAACAAGCTGTACATATATCATATATAGACTTCAAATTTGCGAACCTATATGTTTCTAAAACATGTAACATCAAGACCACCCACATATAATCCCAATTACTTGCAAAATACATTTGATCAATTCCTCAGTGATCTGTTGCTCTTATTACAATGAACATAAAATCCACTATGAATCGACATACTTCTGATAAATCTAGTTTTCACATGGAAAGGAGAAATAGAGCTCCATGGTTTCCAGAAGATTATCATCGCTACACTATTACTACATCTCACAGAATCATGTTTGGCAACAGAGTTCCTATTAGATCTAATGCAATTTCAACCGATCAATACGCAATAAACCGAAACAAAATGCAATAATCACAATACAAAAATGCTTAGATCAATAGAACTGAAACCTCACCTCCTCCACTCACGAAGAGCAAAACCTTCTTCTCGCATCTCACTAGGAGGCGGAAGCACGGGTCCATCAGAAGTGAATATTCCGGCAGCATCATAACTCTCACTTACACCGTTCGGAATCGGAATCGAAGAAGTATCAAACGGTGAAGAGGCCTGATTCGCCTGCGTGTACGGATCCGGTTGTGAACCGAATCCGTACGGATCTGGACTATCTACTGGTTCACCGTCTGGAGGGAACTGATACGAATCGTTGTTGTTGAAGTAACCTTCGTCAGATTGACCGGAGGAACGGATCGCCGTCGGTTCATCGCCGTCGACGGTGAAGGTATCGAACGACGACGACATATCTCTCTCGAAAATCTCTCTAGATTCTCTCCTCTCTTCTCTCTCACTGCAAATCTGTAGCTTCTTAAGCTGTTTTCATGGCTGCCCTTTTATATACTTTTGTTCATTTCTCCTCCTTTTTTCTTTGTCATTTTGTGTCCTAAATTATCATGGTTTTGATGCAATCATACCAATCATGTGGGTACCTTCGTATACGGGTCGTATGAGCCTATTAATGTTTGTCTTGTTATAACTCTGAGGTTTAACCTCATTTGATATGTAAGCATGATATAGTTTACACGTCTCGTACAACTCATGTAATAACATACTGTTAGATATAATGTACGGGTTCGATTAATTAACGTTACCAATTGAGTTATGACCCGTAAGAGTTACACTTTGGACAACAAACATTAAACCCACTTAATTTGATTAAGTGGTAATCACGAACAATTAACGAAACGAGATATTTAATTATCTAGAATAATTATATATATTTATGGAACGGGATTTATAATTTATACCGGTTATAAATTATATAAACATTTAATTACATGTTTAATTATATGATATTCGGGCTTCGTATTATTGTCTTGGGCTTAAACTAATCTAAACCGGCTTTAGGGCCCACGAGATATGATTAGTAAGGGTTTAAAGGGATCATTAGGGATTTAATAAAAGATGCCCTTCAACCCGTTAACCAAAGAAACAAAAAGCCGTAAGACAAAGAAAAGAAAGAGTAAGGAATCAAAAGCCATAAAATTTGATTAATTGTTGATTCCTTTGCTTGCCTGCGACGCCGAACACCATCGTTTCAGCCACTGCCACCGTCGCCTTCAACCGGCGACATCTCTGGCTACACCGCCATCTTTGTCTGGCGCATTCATTTTAGTTCCATCCACGACCCGCTTGATCCGGTCTCGTGCGTGTTCGTGTTCTAGCTCTTGTTTGTTGAACATCGGTGTCTCAAACGGTTAATTATTAACCAATGTATATTATATCTCATCGGTAGATTAATAATATTTTGTATTTGTATTGTTTGTAACCCAGATTCTGTCGGATTCACTTTTGGTATTTTCTTTATTACTCCGCTGCGTTATATATTATTAATATGATTAATATTTACTTCAAAATCGTTTTGATAAAATAAACCTAACCAAGATACCACTAAACCCAACACATACAACTTCTATGACGTTTAGGGCATACAAAGGGGATTCATGATTCCCAATTGGGTGGGGGATGAGGTGGAGGTGGAGGATGTAAGGTGGCAGTCAGTCAAGAAAATCCTGGGGCGAGGGGGGGGGGGGGGGGGGGGGGGGGGGGGGGGGGGGGGGTTTGAAAATGAGAGGGGCAATTATGGATCTGGAATCAGGGAAGGCGAAAACACCATCCTCCATCCGAAATCAAGGATTGGGAATAGGGAGGTCACTTTTTGCTTTAAAGGTACAGAGATATTATGTTAGTGGGGTGGTATTATGTCTTTACTCAGCTCGTTTTGATTGAACATCTTTAACCATTTGAGATAGATAATTGAAAATGAACATCAAAAATACCTTTGATTATCAAGTATCTTTATAGTTTGTCAATGTTTCCCTAACCTAGAATATCAGCCACATGGTACCACGGAAGATTACCTACTCGTTCTAATCAAATGCATGAACATGATCTCTATACATACAACAATTCTAAAGATTCATGAGATTATAATGAGTTTTTAAATACTATTTTTCATAAATTTTAATATTATATTTGCTATTATGATTTTTTTTTATTGTCTTTTCATATGAGTAATAATATGTGAATAAATATACATGTTAATAATACATATTATTTCTCTTTTTTAGCATTTTTGTTGCAAATTCATATATTTATACACTTATTTGTGTATTATTTAAATGTTGTGGTCCCGATGACTACTCTATATTTTTTATGGAAAATGTGAATAAAAAATGAAGTTTTGTGAAGAATAGTTCTTTGACAAGAGCATGTAGGAACTCTAGACGAACATCATGTATAAATACTTTTGATTATCAAGTATCTTTATAGGTTTATCATTTGTCCCTTCAAAGCCTAAGAAATTAGCCACATGATACCATGGAAGGTAACCAATCATCATGATCGAATACAGGAAATGATCTCTGTACATATGATTATTCTAAAGATTTATAAGATTAAAATAATTTTAACAATATCTTTTTACAATTTGTAATACTATACATGCTACTATGTTTTATTTTATTATCTTTCTGAGTGACCAACTCACGTATCTTTTTATTTTATTTATTAAAAAATTATCACAAGTTCTTCAATGGAAAGTAAGGCATTTGCCATTACCGCATCATTTACCATCATCTTTGGCATGATCGTTGTTTCGAAAACTTCAAACAACACCAATCATTTGTCACATCAAATCAAGAACTGTATTAGTTGTCAATTTAGTTACAGGTAATCCAACGTTAGTAGAGCTATTGGGTTTTTTTGGCTATTTTACAGCAAAAGAAAATGTAAACACAAAAGACAAGACAACAAAGTCGGATACATTTTATTATCTCCACCTTTGTATCATGAACCCAAGTTAAAAGAAACAACCAAACGGTATTCGCCGCCCCCAGTGGTTTCACTCGTATAAATGTGTTTAACAAATCACACATGGTAAAGTAGTTGTAGTTAAGGTTGTTAAAGATCCATTCCATGAAATAATTTTGTACCAATGAAAAGAGTTGCAAATTGTCAAGGAATGAGAGAGGCGTTCTTAGGATATGTTGTTGATGATGTCATTCCTTGCATAGCTCTTGGGTGCCCAGGCCTAAACCGTTTGGTTGGCATTCCTTGAAACGATCAAATCCATATAAACAAATAAATTTGTTAAAATGTATCTTTAGGATGATAACTAATCTTTTCAAATGAATCATGTTTACATTTTCTATATGTGCGACCCAAAAAGGTTGATATTTTTAAGGTATTGTCTATGCCTAATCTTCACTTCCAAATTTTGAAAAGCAATTTATGAAGCACAAAAATAGGTTAAAGGTAATTACGTAAAAAATTATTATAAAAATAGGTTAAAGGTAATTACGTAAAAAATTAAACCCAACTTACATATAAATAGTGAGTTGATAGAAAAGAAAGATCCACTGAGTTCATTCTCAAAGAAGATGCCTAAAGGTGGAAAGATGGGTACAAAAGGTTGGGTAACAAGTCAAAGTGAACATCTTTTGTGATTCAAAACTGTCTTGGTCGGGTTGGGTGACTTGCAAATACATTTATCGTCTATTTCTTAAAATTTTTTGTATAAACAGTTAACGTGTGTTATTTATGTTTACAAAAACAATACCAATATCTTGATAATCCAAATCTTGAATAAAACAATAATTTTTGCTAAGCCATGTATCCTTCTTGAATAGAACCTAAACAAAGCAACTCATCATAAGTATATGGGTCAATATTATTATTGGCTCTAGCAGGATATGCAAAAAAACCGAAAACCGAAAAAAACTAACACCTATCTGCTTTTGTAACCGAAAAAAACCAAACCGAACTATGAACCCAGTTTTCGGTTCGCTTCATAACCGAAACCAAATTTTGTGAATTCGGTTTTCAGTTGTAATTTTTGAATTTGGTTTATTCGGTTAACCGAATTCAATATGTTAGAATTTATATATTTATTTGTAATTCTTAGTTTAGCCTAACTACAGAAGCCTAAACTTTTAAAAGTGGTTTACTTTTAGCACAATAACAAAGTTTTTATATATTATCTAGTCGCTAAACATCAAAACTCAATCTTAAATCGAAACTCTCAGATAGTTAAAGTTGACTAGTTATATTTTTAAATAACAAAATTCTTAACATTTTAGGAGTTTAATTATTTGATATGTATTTTTAAGAAATGTATGTAGGGTGATTTTAATTATTTCGGTTGAATTCAGTTTTTTTCGGTTTTTAACCGAAACCGAACCGAAATCGGTTGAATTCGGTCTGGTTAGCCGTATTCCTAATTTGTTTCGGTTTTTGGTTATGCTTAAAAGATTCAAAACCAAACAAGCCGAATTGAATAAACGAACAAACCGATATCGAACCGATGAACACCGCTGGGCTCTAGAGATTCCATTTGGATACTATAATTTCTACACAATAGGCTTTTATGAACATTTACTAGATGTAGATTCATTATTCTTATACCTTGGTTTCACACTTAAAATCAATATAACGTGGATATTTAGCGGGGGATTCAACAATTATATATGTATATGGTCATTCTCAGTAATTATATATGTATCTGGTCACACACTCTCTCACACACACATGAAGCCTTTGATGTTCAAGAACTCTATCAGACAGTATTTAACGCTTCCACCTCATGAACAAATTAAGGATGGTGCTATTTGTTTAAATGTCTTGGACCTTGTATTCACCCAATGAGAACCACCCGCCATGTGGCTCGATCTGAGGACTTGAAATTTGCATTTGAAGTGGTCTTACAGTAAACTATGGTGGTTCATTGGTGGCTTGATCTCTCATGTCCACACCATGTTGTAAAATAAGGAATCTGCATCTTATATCACGGTCCAAGTCAAATTCTAGCACCTTGCCTTATTGTACAAAAGACTAGTTTAGATTATTGGTGAACAAAAGGTTGACGATTGTTTGATACAACGGGGACAACCGGACAACCTCAGGTATTATCTATATTACTAGGGGCTCGGTGGTTGTATGTTATAAGTTAGTTGATGCAATTTTCCTTGTTACTACGGAGCTAGATTACGATAACTCCGCGTTGGCTCTCTTTTATAAACATTAACATAACTATTTTAAGCCTATATCTTTAACCAAACCATGCAATTAATTACAGTTACATAAGTGTAATCTAATTAGAATGATAGCCTTAATTTTCTGAACTTTACTTTTCAATTTACTTAAAATATTTTTTTGAAATATTAAAAATTTGGTTACCTTAAATCAAACTAATCATTTTCTCAAAATAAAACCAAATTTAATAGTTAATTATTAGGGTTGTAGAGTAGGCTTGGTGTATCTACATATTGATACTCGATTATTACCAACACTATATTACCATATGACAAGTACATTTGTTTTTTGTATGTGTAGTTTAGTATTAGTAAAAAACCATTTTAAAACTTAATTTGTGCGAATGTGCGAAAAACCTTTATAAAAAGTATATATACCATTTGCACGCATTAGTATTCAAATTAAATTGGTGTATGTTTAAATCTTATATAGACAGTATATGAGTTATATGATTTTGGTTTGTGTTTGTATCATGGGTGTTGTAAGTATATGCCAACTGCATTTAGTTTATAATTAAATTGGGCAAAACCAATTGTAGTAACATAATTACATAAGCTATAATACCATAAGTATTACTTTTTGCTTGTGATTGTTAGCTTTGTTAATATTATCATGTTTTTTTTTCAGTGAGGAGAAAGCAGAGCGGATGACAGAGTGGACCAGTGGACTGAATTTGACTTCTGCTAATTATCTGAATCTTTGATTTCTTCGTCATGAAAGATATTGAATGTTGTCTCTTGTTCGTCAATTATAAATCATGAACTTGGAGATTTATTATTTAGTTATTTTCTTGCTAACTTGGCATCAATGTGTTATCTGTTTGTAAGCTGTTAGCTTTATGATGTATTATGGTAGTTTCAATGAGTAAGTATTACAATTACGTGATTATTAATTAACATTAATTGATAACTAGCAGAAATAATAATGGATATATCATGGATTTCGTATGATATATTATCAAATGCACACAAAAAATGTGTGGAGGCCTTTTTAGAGTTTGTGCAAAGTAATAGTTCAAAATCAAATGTTATTCCATATCCTTGTGTAAATTGTATTAGTTTATGTCACCACTCAATTGACAATGTGCACTATCATTTGTTTGCCCATGGTTTCGATGGAAATTATAAGGTTTGGTATTTTCATGGATAAAAACTTTCCAAGGTTGATTCTAGATGTTCTAATAAATCTAGACTTGCGGACTTTGATTATTCAAAGGATATGCTACATGATGTTTCACATATACAAAGAAGAAACCTGTTTCATTGAAATCAATTTTTGAGGAATGTGGTAAGCCACTTTAGTAGGGTCAAAATATAATGCACTTAGTGCATTATGAAATTCCAACATTTGAAGGGTCAATTTGGCAGGTCCTAATGCTAGTTTTGATGTTTTGTTAGGTGTCCTAAAAGATATCTTACCATTTAACAATACAATCTCTAGTTTCATATATGAGGCTAAGAAGTTACTAATAGTAGTTAATCTACAATATGAAAAGATTCATAATGTGAAAACTATCGTGTTTTATTATGGAATGAACATAAGGATGCCACCTCCAACACATGAGGCCGGCCTGTTTGTTTCTTGCCACGTCACCTTTTATCCGTAGGTTAGCGATGGAGGTGTTCTTATGGCAAGATAACAATAAAGGATGTATAGTTATGATGTTATAAATTTTTATTATCAATAATTTCTGGAGTTCTAGGATTTATATATCATAACATGTATGATTTGAACTACCAATCTTTTGTTGTGTGACCCTCCATATAGCCATCGGTTCCTCATGGGGACATTTATGTTGTAACAACTAATATGTGGAGGTCAATATGTAAATACTAATTAGTAGGGGTGCAAACGAAAAACATATATGTGGAGGTCAATATGTAAATACTAATAAGTAGGGGTGCAAACGACTCGAGCCGAGCCCGAGCTCGTATAGGCTCGAGCTTGGCGCGTTTTGGTTAAGAGAGCTCGAGCTCGAGCTCGGCTTAAGAGAGCTCGGTGCTTGTCAATTACTTTTCAAGCTCGAGCTCGGCTCGGGCTTGGCTCGGCTCGTTTTCTTAAAAAGTTATTGTTATTTTATATATGTATATATATATATATACTTATATATTTTATATATTATATTATACATATTATATAATTGATTTATCATAGTTTTATGTAATAAAAATTATATATATAAATGCAGTTAATAAATTAAATTAATATATAAAATAAATAAGCTCGTCTAAGCTCGCGAGCCGGCTCGAGCTCAATATGTAAAGCTTGGGCTCGGACTCGATAATTAAATGAACTTTTTTCAGGCTCGGCTCAAACTCGATGAGCCTCGCCTCATTTCGAGCTTTTTATCGATCTGATCACTAGTAGCTCGCAAGCTGCTCGACTCGTTTGGACCCCTACTAATAAGCAATAGATACCCATCGTTTATTTTGTTTTAGAATGTAAATGTTTAACTTCAATGTTATCAATGCATAATCAAAACAGGACTGGCTAATGTTGTTACTCGTTAATTTACATGACTTTATCTTTCTTAAGACCATACTCGAGTTGCATCTCATCCAAACTATATATGTATTCATTCCTATTTATATTAAACTAGGACTAACCCCGCGCGTGTTGCGGCGTATCAAACCATGGAAAATATAACATCCCCAAACATTTATAAAAGTTTAAAACGACACTGAAATGATGAAGTGGGTAAAGAGAAACAACATTAGCTAACGTCTTCAAAACTCTATATCAAAAAATCAAAAACACGTGTGGTGCCAAGATTATAAATTTTAATCATATTAAAAAGGTTGTATAAAGAAATGAAACCGTTAAAATTTTATGTCATATAAAGGAACGAAATCAGTAAAAAAAGTTATGTCAAATAAAAAAGACGCGTTGTTGATAGACCACTGGTAATATTTAAAATGTTGTATAAAGTAATGAAACCGTTAAAAAACATTTAAAACTAAACTGACTTTTGTGAATAAAAAATAGAAAGAATAAGAATTTAAAAAACAAAATATTTGTAAATGAAAGAAGAAAAAAAGTTAAAAAAGGAAGAAAATGAGTTAAAAGATTTGTACCTACAGGAAACAGAGTTGTATGGATTGAACTTCGATGGGTTTTTTCATCACCAATAAATTTATCCAACTCTACCACCTCTCTTTTAGTTAATGTGTGTCAAGAAAAAATGTATGACTTGAAAGAACTAGGTAATAAAATAAAAAAAAAATCCACCCAACTTTTACTTTTAAGATTTAGTATAATGTAAAAGTTATGTCGTGATATAATAAAATAAAACAATAAAATATCTAATTTTTTTGGTAGACCATTTTTTTCATAGATCATATTTTTTTAAACAAGGTACTTCATCATTAGCACACTAGCAACTTCTTTTTATTAAATTTGATATAGTTGAAAGCACACGGTGTTCCATTATAATAATTTGACTATATTAGTGGATTTAATTGATGAAAAAGTCGGAAGTAATATATGTGGCTTCCACATACGTTAGATCTAACAATATAATATATATATTCCGTCTCTAGGTATGATTAAGTTTTTTTAATGTAAGAACACATGCTTCAGAGACCTAGGGTATTTGTGTTATTTTTGAAAAAGTAACTCTTATTAACTTTTCAAAATCAACTTATTAACCGTTTAAAATTTACTTATTATTTTTTTTATGTTTTCTAAACATATTTATTAATTTATTGACTTTTCAAAAATTAAAAAATCAAAAGTTGGTTAAAAAGTAAATTTCCCAAACACCCACCTAATAGATAAATAAACTATACAATCCACCCATTAACATGTCATTGTACAAGAAATTATTATAAGAATTCTTAACATTCTAAAAAACTTATGAGATTTTATTGAGTAATAAGTAATACGTGTTTAATCATAAATTAGAAGAAGTACACATAATATATTTTTCTCAAATTAAAAAAAAGTCTGACATCATAATCTCATCAGTCTTATACATATATACATCTCTATTCAAAGAAATGTGTTTATATCCCGCCAAATCACACTAATATAAATTTTATCAAGAAGAACTCATCACCCCAAATAGTTTCTAGCATGTCACGTCTGACTTTGTAGTCCACTAGCATTTGTTGTTACACTAATAACATATGCTTTCTGTGCTTTGTTCAATTTGATAGTTTTATGGTTATCGCTCATTAAAACTTTCAACTTGCTCCATCTTACTTGAACTTCTCCACCATCATATATTACTTTCAACATTACATCTTAATCTATGTTTTCAACATGAAAATCAACAGTTTACTCAATCTTGTAAACGTTATTTCCTCTTTATCATACCTCAAATTTTTATACATGCTTAAGTTTTACCCAAAAAACACCTAGAAAAGTCATACTATTGTACATGGATAAAGATGAACTAAATAAAAAAAAAATCTGTCTTTTTTGTTTTATTTAAAAAAAAAGTTTCAATAAATATACATAACATACCGAATTATAAGCTTTAGATATTTGGATATACAAATATTGTTCGACACCCGAACCATAAAATTTATATTCTCCAATTACAGATATCCGAATCTTCAAATTATTTTGGATTAAACATTCAATTTCACACCCTAACTAATAACTAGGGTCGTTTACCAGATGAACCAAACTCCCTCCATTTGTAAAAGATCTTATTTACTTATTTTTTAATGGCAGATTAATTTTTTTTTGAACAGTAAAGAAAGGACTTAATTACTCAAAATAAACTGCTCAACAAGGAGCTGATCATACACCCCATTTTGCCCAAGGTAATTACACCATATCTACCCCACATACCTCAGGAACTAAATAACACAGAGGGCACAAGGAGCATTGAATTGATATACCTCTTTGTTGTAGCGCATCCCTCGTCGTGATTTTCTTGTCTATTGCTCTCCAGATGAAGTACCCCGCCTTTAAGGGGGCCCAGCTGTTTTGCCACAGCACCTTGGTATCTCGAACTACAATGTAGCCTGATGTGTGTGTGTTGGGATGAAATTTTAAGTGTCTAAACGTTAAATATTACATATGATTATTCATTTTTTTGCATGTGATTAAGTTGAATAGGTTAACTATGAGTTGGAAGTGCTTTTATAGGTAAAACAAGCAAGTTGGAAGTTTATATGGTGAAACAAGTTATTGGAGGTGTCAAGAAAGAAGGATTCAAAGTGCAGCAGAAAGACTTCCATCGTAGCCTACTATAGTCACCGTAGGCTACGCAGCTCAAGAAAAAAATCAGCAGAATGTACCCCAGCGTAGGCTACGCTAGTTAGCGTAGGCTACGCCAGGGCCTCCGTGGAACACCTATAAAACCGCTTTTTTGTTAGGTTTCACCCACCACTTGCCCCCTATTCGACCTAGAAAGTTTAGAGACGAATTTTGGGCGTTCTTAGATCATTTTTTCACCATTCTAACTCTCAAAAACAAGATACAATCATATGGAATGCAAATCAACAACGGTTTTGAAGATCATTCAAGAACGATGAGCGGCTAATCTTCTCGTGATCTACTTCAGGTATTAGGTTTTATGTGATTAGGTTTTATTTATGTTTAACTTCGTTGGGATTAAACTTTAGAACCTGTTAAGTTCTTTTATAAGTTTAACTTGTGTTTTGGTTATTTAAACAATGATTTTGGTGAACTCTTATTTGAATATCATTTAATCTTCCGGAAATTATATGATTGCAAGTTTTGGTTTCCAATCGATTTGGCATTGTGTATTAAGACCTATTAAGTCTTGATTATCGATATCACTTAATCATCGCACGTACAGAATCCCTATTAAGGATTTTCCATGAAGTTGAATTAAACAACTACTGAAAACCAAACCTAGATCCGAAGTGGATTACTCTTTCTTATAATCGTTTTCTTAACCAAGTTTCATTATTTGCAATTCGTTTTCATAGTTTACTTGTTAATCATTACAAAGTCCAATTTTTACAGCCAAGAGACAATAGTTAAGTAAGTTGATAGTTTAATTAGTCATTATTTTATAAATCAAAGTACAATACACTGACCACTAATTCCACGAGGATCGACAACCCTACTTATCTTAACTAGTTTAAGGTGAATAGGAACACACATTTTAACATTTTATTTGATTGATACTTCGACATCGATCAAATTTTGGCACCGTTGCCGGGGAATCGGTGCGCTTGGTGTTTTGTTATTTTATTTGTTTTAAAAAAAATCTTTTTTGTTACTTGTCTTATTTTATTTGTTTTTATTTTCGTGTTACGCTTGGTGTTTTCATTGTGCAGGTGACAGGTTGCATGCATACTCGATATTCGGGTAGGAAATCACCACTAGTATTTGATCCAGAGATAGAGAAATCAGCAAGGTATAATCGTGTTTTGCATCGATCAGGGTTACCAACTACATCAATTTCACAAGCTATTGATCAAGCAGCTGATAGTTTGTCTGATTCAACTCACATGGATAATCCAAACAACCAACCACCTCAAAATCCAAACCCTCCTCCCAATAACCAAAACCAAAACCTAAATCCACCCCCACCACCAAATAACAACCGCAACAACAACCTAAGTCAACCACCACCCAACAATAATATGAATCAAAATAACCTCAATCAAGGAGATGACTTTGATCATGTAAGCATGCATAGTGTTCACACGGGTGGAGAATTATGAAGATGAGTGGAATAACAATGAAGAACCCTATAATGATGCAAATTATGATGCTTGGAATGGGAATTTTGCTGGAGGTGATGGACAAAATGGAAATAACAATTGGGAGAATGATCAACATGGGTGGAATGCACCACCTATCAATCAACAACGGAATAATAATGTCAATCAGCTAAGAAGACCTCAAAGAGCTCAAGTACAAGGTGTGGAATTTGATGTACGCCCGTATTATCTCACCATTCTCCCTACATTTAGAGGCACAGCAACAGAAGAACCATATGTGTATCTTGCTGAATTTGATGCCATATGTAGTACTATTGGTGGAAATCACTTCACACAAGATGAGGTGAGATTGAGATTGTTCCAATTTGCTTTAAAAGACAGAGCGAAGCAGTGGTTCCTCACTTTACCTGACAATAGTATTCATACATGGCAAGAAATACAACAAATATTTTTAGATGAATATTATTCTATGGGAAAGACAAGTGATGCAAGAGAGGCCATTCGATCTTTTCAACAACAAGTAGGTGAGCAATTTCATGAGGCGTTTACAAGATTCAAGGAGTTGATCCGTATGTGTCCTCATCATGGTATTGAAAGGTGGGAATTGATTAAGGCATTTTCAGATGGACTAAAACTGGAAGAAAGGAAATACTTGTATTCTACAAGTAATGGAACATTCTTATCTAATCATGAAGATATGGATTGGGAATTCCTAGAACGAATGTGCAAGAATTCCAAAGCTCAAGCTGATTATGAGAGTAAAGAAAGAATTGCATCTTTGGAAAGACAATTGGCCAAGTTAGGACATGCGAGGACTAAAGATGTAGCTTCAATTGGATTTAATGTATGCAATGAATGTGGTGACTTGGGGCATGCAAGTGCTAAGTGTCCGTTGCTTTTAGGTCAACATGAAAAGGTGAATCAAGTATATGGAGAGAGAAAACAATTTGATATGAACTCCAATACTTATCACCCTAGTTTGAGGAATCATCCACACTTTCAGTATGGAAATGCTTCAAACCAGATGAACCCTAATTTTCAAGGTAATAATCAAGGTGGTCAAGCTTATCAGAACCGAGAACAAGGGAATTATAATCAAAGTGGTTATCAAAGAACTTCATATTCTCAAGGAAACAATCAAGTGTCTAAACGTTAAATATTACATATGATTGTTCGTTTTTATGCATATGATTAAGTTGAATAGGTTAACTATGAGTTGGAAGTGATTTTGTAAGTAAAACAAGCAAGTTGGAAGCTTACATGGTGAAACAAGTCATTGGAGGTGTCAAGAAAGAAGGATTCAAAGTGCAGCAGAAAGGTTTCCACCGTAGCCTACTGTAGTCACCGTAGGCTACGCCAGCTCAAGAAAAAAAATCAGCAGAATGTACCCCAGCGTAGGCTATGCCAGGGCCTCCGTGGAACACCTATAAAACCGCGTTTTTGTTAGGTTTCACCCACCACTTGCCCCCTATTCGACCTAGAAAGTTTAGAGACGAATTTTGGGCGTTCTTAGATCATTTTTTCACCATTCCAACTCTTAAAAACAAGATACAATGATCTGGAATGCACATCAACAACGGTTTTGAAGATCATTCAAGAACGATGAGCGGTTAATCTTCTCGTGATCTACTTCGGGTATTAGGTTTTGTGTGATTAGGTTTTTGTTTATCTTTAACTTCGTTGGGATTAAACTTTAGAACCTGTTAAGTTCTTTTATAAGTTTAACTTGTGTTTTGGTTATTTAAACAATGATTTTGGTGAACTTTTATTTGAATATCATTTAATCTTTCGGAAATTATATGATTGCAAGTTTTGGTTTCCAATCAATTTGGCATTGTGTATTAAGACCTACTAAGTCTTGATTATCGATATCACTTAATCATCGCACGTACAGAATCCCTATTAAGGATTTTCCATGAAGTTGAATTAAACAACTACTAAAAACCAAACCTAGATCCGAAGTGGATTACTCTTTCGTATAATCGTTTTCTTAACCAAGTTTCATTATTTGCAATTCGTTTTCATAGTTTACTTGTTAATCATTACAAAGTCCAATTTTTACAGCCAAGAGACAATAGTTAAGTAAGTTGATAGTTTAATTAGTCATTATTTTATAAATCAAAGTACAATACACTGACCACTAATTCCACGAGGATCGACAACCCTACTTATCTTAACTAGTTTAAGGTGAATAGGAACACACATTTTAACATTTTATTTGATTGATACTTCGACATCGATCATACGCGTCCTCCAATTCTCTTCTAACCGTGCTTACCTCAAATTGTTTTTCTTTACAACTTTCCCAGTACCAAATATCTTTTTGATCCTTAATGCAATACTCATTTAGTATCATCATAAGAGAACAATATTCAGCCCAAACACCTATTGTAGCTTCTTTTTCTTTCCAATTCCATTGCCATACGAATGATCCTTCGTTTTTGACAACATAGTCCGCCACCTTTGCATTCTTTGTTCTTGCGAGCCGATATAGGTCCGGGAATGTTTCTTTTAACGGGCCCGATCCGGTCCAATTATCCTTCCAGAAAAACACCGATTTCCCATCATTTACCTCCACCTTTAGTTTCTCTACTAGGTTTACATTTATTTTTAGTAGCTCCCTCCTCAGTCCTTCTATTTGTTTCCATACTCCACCCACTGAGTTATTAACTGGAATGCAAGTTGGCCCCCTCTTGCCTTCATGTAAAGCTTTGATCACTTTCACCCATAGTTGATCCTCCATCTTGTATTTCCACCACCACTTCACTAATAGACTGTCATTCATGTATTTTAAGTTCCCAACACCCAGCTCTCCTTTTTTCTTGAATGTAAGTATTTTCTCACACGCAACCCACCTAATCTTCCTTTCTAGTCCACTGCCTCCCCATAGGAACTTTCTTCTTAATCCCTCCAAAGTTTAAATAACCCCTTTTGGAGCTTTAAAAAGTGAATGATAATAGATTGGTTGACTCCCTAAAACGGTTTTTTATTAGGGTAACTCTTCCTGCAAAAGATAGGCACTTCGCCTTCCACCCGGATAATCTTGAATGAAAGTAGTCAATGGCCGATTTCCATGATCTAATCTTTCGCATATTTTCTCCCACCGGTAAACCGAGGTAAGTAAAAGGGAATGAACCTGTTTGGCAGTGAATGGACCGGGCCAGGCAACTCACCTCCTCTTGATGCACCCCTATCCCATACAACTTACGCTTCTTATAATTTACTTTAAGGCCGGATATAAGGTAAAACACCCTAAGAATTCTATTTAAATTATTCAAATTCTGTTGGCCGTCATTTGGAAGCTTAACACCATGAAATAGTCCTAACTCAACAGCTTTTCTCATTAGAACATTCAAAGCTTCCATCCTAATGGTGAAAAGAAATGGAGAAATCGGGTCCCCTTGTCTAAGGCCCCTCTTGAATTGAAATTCCTTTGTGGGAGAGCCATTAACCATTACCGAAGCTTTACTATTTGTAAGCATCCCCATTATCCAATGTCTCCATTTCCCCGGAAAACCCATATGACCCATAGTTGAAAGTAGAAACTTCCAGTTTATGGAGTCATAAGCTTTATCAAAATCCAGCTTAAGTATCATTAACTCCTTTTTCTTTTTTCTAGCCCAGGCCACTAATTCATTTATGATCAGCGGGCTTTCAAGTATGTTTCTTCCTTCTAAGAAAGCCTTTTGTTCTTCCGATACCACCCCCGACACTACCTTTTTCATCCTCTCAACAAGCACTTTGGATATCACTTTCTGTACTACTCCAATCAAAGAGATAGGTCTAAGATCCGCAGTGGATAATAGGTCTCTTACTTGAGGTATTAGAACGATAAAGGAAGATCTACATCCCAAGGGAATAGTTCCATGCATGAAAAATTCTTTCATCATGCTCGTAAAGAATGGGGCAAGTTTGATCCAAAACCTTTTTAGAAATTTGAAGGTAAGCCCATCAGGTCCAAGGGCCTTGTCTCCACCATACCCCCACACCGTAACGACAGGTTAATGATTAGAAGATAGTAACACTAATTTAATATTAATTTATCATTGGTAAGGTTTGAATCTTACACATTTAAAATAGATAAAACATACAGATTTTTTAGATCAAGATATCATTGACGTAAAAGATCTTATCTAAGCTGAACTGACTCGCTTTATAAATCAACTGTTTTCGAACAAACTTCGATCCGTAGACCCAATAAAAAACCATCATCAGACGTTCAGGATCCGACCCAATACACCCTTCGTCTAGAAACCTTCGAACGTTCCCCAATTCAGAGTTTTCAGCTCCAGAAACCCCAAGTTGATCTTCACTTCTGCAAGCAAATCTTCAAAAAACAACGAAACCCCCCCAAATTTAACCAAAACCCACATCTCACTTTTCACAGATTCCAGTTTTATCCTTCACAATTTCACATGAGAGTTTCGAATTGAGCGATAAAATGATCGTTAGAAGATACGGTCGCCGGAGCAACAACAACAATACCCAAAGCAATAACACCAACACTTTCAATTTTGACGATACAGACGAATTCAACGATTCTTCATCTCAAGAGTTAGAACCCACTAACGGCGATTTATTCAATTTCCCCTTTACATCACAAGAATCAACCAAGAACCCATGTACTTTCGATTCCGACCTATATAGCTTCGATTCTTATGAAGATTCACGTGAATTGACCGTTGTACCTCCAAGATCGAAGAAGCCCAAGATTGAATTGAACGGAAAGAGGAAGGAGAAGAAGCCATTGGTGGTGTTGACAGAAACGACGACATTGATGGAGACTCAAGAATTTGGGGAAATGATGGAGCATGTTGATGAGGTGGAGTTTGCTTTAGATGGGTTGAGAAGAGGGCAACCCGTGCGAATTCGACGTGCGAGTTTGCTGTCTTTGTTGATGGTTTGTGGTACTTTACAACAGCGGAGACTCGTGAGAACCCATGGGTAGTCACTAATCAATCATTTGACTTTCAATTACTGGAATTCAAATGTGTGTGTTTTAGTTCTTGTGATCATGTGCGCTATGATACATTTGTGTATCATTTTGACATTTGATGAGGTTGTTTAAGTAATCAAGGCCAAATCTTGGAGCAAGTTTGTTATAAAGCAAGTTAGTAATCAAGGGCAAATTTTGAATAATTCTTTTATAATCTTGTGGTGTGTTTGTAACTTTGTATGTTATATCCATATGATATATTGTTTGTAATTTTAAGCACAAAGTGGCTTTGTATTGTTGTAGTGTGTAGTTAACATTCGGTAATGTTTTTTACAGGATGGCGAAGATTGATCATGTATGTTGAGGGTGCGAAAGTTCTTTAGTTTATGATCTTCTACTAAATTTTTTAGCACTTGTTTTATGATCTTGTGGTGCGATTGTATGTTATGTTCTTTGTAATTTCAAGCCCAAAGTTGCTTTGCTTTATTTTGTACAGTTAACACTTGGTGATCTTTTTTATAGAATGGCAAAGACGATTATCGATGCTGTATTGGACCTGAATCTTGATGACACCCTAAGTAACCTGGCTGCTGCGGCTATATTTTTTGTTTTGACAAGTGATGTAAGCTACTTTTATTTTGAATGAACAAGCGAGATTCTGGTTTCTATAAACAATATTTGTTGCTTCATTAGTTAGCGGGTAAAGTCCAAAATAGAATTTGCAGTTTGTCGAGGAAACAAGGCAACCCCAACATATTCTTATGTGGGTGCACCAAGTAAAAAGGTAGAAGCGAGAGAAACTTTAGCTCGAGCATGTGTTTGGCTATATTTTTACTTGGGTGTTTGGATTTGCATCAATAATTAATTAGGAATGCTTGCTAAAAGGTAAAATATTAGATTCAGATTAGCTTATGTAATTATCCATCAGCTCTTATATCTTGACTCTTTGAGAAAAAATAATCACTTCTATAATACACATCCAAACACCCCTTTAACATATATGTTTATTAAGAAATTACACCTTTGTTTGATTGGTTTTGCATTTAGTTTTTGCATATAAACGCATATTAACTTTGGTAAGAATATCTAGATCCATGTAACACTGCCTTCATATCTATCAATTCATTTGGATTATCAGTTCAATGTTAAGAAAAACATATTGTTTATCATTTCTGAGATGCTTTTTAACATAAAGTCTTTTTGGTGCTCCAAATCCTCCGATCTTGTGAAATTTGTCCTCAATAGCAGGTGACTTTCATTACCAAATTAAATCCTTATATAATCTTTATCTCATTTCAGGCCCAAGAAGATTACATTTTGGATTCTCCTAGTGCCATCCTGTTCTTGTTAAAACTATTAAAGCCTGTAACTAGAATTGCTACTAAAAGTAAAGTTTCAACCCTTGGTAGCAAACTTGTAGCTCTAAGCAAAGATGCTCCCATTTTTAATGATGGAAAGGGAGAAGAATCGGCTTCCTCTGCTATATTGCAAAAAGTTGAGGAAATTCTCGTGAGCTGCAAAGAATTGAAGCCAAGAGGTGAAAGTGATAGTGACACTAAGAGGCCCGAGTTGAATCCAAAATGGATTGCTTTGCTAACAATGGAGAAAGCTTGTTTATCGACTGTTTCTCTTGAAGGTAATTGCATGATTTGATTGGATTTTAGGCATGATAATAGGTCGGTTGGTTGGGTCTGGTAATAGGTCAGAACCAGTTGAAATTGCTACCTCTATGCACAAGCTATCACCAGTGTGCTCTTTACATTTAGCAATTTGATCTTCATTGGTGTAGTTTGACTTGTATGTTTATTGCTTTAGTTTATGAACATTTGTCAAAATGACAAACATGTCTATTTGTATTATTTCAGAGACATCTGGGACTGTTAGAAAGATGGAGGGCAACTTTAAGGGAAAACTAAGAGACCATGGGGGACTTGATGCTGTTATTGACATCATAAGGGAATGCCATGGTGTAATGGAGGTGTGAGCGATGAATATAGATATATCATTTTTTTGAAGCGTTTATGATAGAATTACCAATTTGCCCATTGCCCTCATTACATTTCAATGTGTTTCATATACAAAACACAATGAAATGGACTTAGACCGACAAGGTTTCCTTCATTATTGAAGGGTATTTTGGACATTTATCAAAACAATTTGAAAATTTTCTATTCGCGGATGTAACATTTGTTGAAAAATGCTATATCTTTCATTCTTGAGAAAGTAGTATTACCAATTTTCCCTTTGTCCCCATTACAATTTGTCTGATGGAATTGTTTTGGGTCCACAACATCCCTGTCATTATTGAAGATTTGAAGGATGTTTTGGACATTTGGCAAGTAAAACATTTTCCCTGAACTATGTGCCTGTTATGATGCTATGATAGACTAATATTTAATGATGTCATTATAATTTGCAGGGATGGCTAGAACATTATTCATCTCCGACTTCCGAGTCAAAAACTGTAGTTAACCTAGAATTCCCAATGCTTCTATTGAAGTGTTTGAAAATCATGGAAAATGCTACATTTCTTAGTAGTGATAACCAGGTAACGCTTATAAGTATGTTTCTTGTATTAGAAGTCTAGTTATGTGAATGAGTTGTTGCATTTGAACTTGTTAATTGAAAACACAGAACCATTTGCTTGGAACAGAGGACAACGAATTTGATTACCGGCATGTTTCTCGGTCTTTCACAAAACTTATTCTTAGCGTCATTAAGATCCTTTCGGGTATTTTTTTTCTTCGATATTTGTGATGGAACTTATATATTTCTCTTTCCTTAATGTTCTCAACCTTTTTTGTTCCTGCCATTGATTTCCAGGTGTTTCTCTACTAAAAAGCTCTTCGCTAAAATCTGACATTAGGAATGTAAACAATGGGACTGTTCATAACTCCGATCTTCCATTACTGGTTGATGACAAAGGTATAAATAATTAATGTGTAAAATTATTTTAACAATCAGATAGTTTCAGAGTATACCGTTTGACCTGTTATCAACAAAATATAACCCAAAAGATTTATGGAAAGGGGGAACATGTCAAATGCGTCGAAAGTTGCCTAATATGCTTTTCTTAATGAATGCAGCCTCTTAAATCGCTTTTTCAGAAATTAGATTGTTGTTGTAATAATGTGGATTCTGTAAGCATGTTTAACATATCAGTTATTTATAAAAATGCACAAAAAATGTTTGCCGCTAATTAAACTTGTTCCGTACTAAAGCTGACCTGTTTTGCCCCGAATTCATTTGACCAGTTGGACTGACTTGTAATTTTTTCATTAGCAGTGGACAGCAATGAGATCATATATGTCAGTTCCTCCATAGAGAATTGCAGTATGGACCAAGTCTCTTCCCAGAAAACTTCTAATGTATCTAAAAATAAGGGGTCTCAAAATCAGCCAGTTTCCTCAAAATTTGATCCTGTTTCCGGGTTCAGTAGACACTTGCTTAACACAAAATTGAAATCTTCAACTTCTGGATCAAATAGTGGTGCATCCAATGGTTCATTGACAAAAGTTGGTAATAGATCTAGTACTAGTCAACGCGCCATGTTTGACTTTGAGGAAAGTCAATATCCTTTTCGAAGCGAGGACCCTTTTGCATTTGATGAAGAAGAAGATGAACCAACTAAGTGGGCGTTTTTATTGTCCAGTAAGAATAAAGTTTCTCAAAGTCAAAAAAACAGTTCAGCAGTTGAAAAGGATGAAGACCAACAGTCAACGTTTGACATAATAATGTCTAGTCAACAAGATTCGAGCAACATGGAACTCATTGATTCTCAAGCTTCTTGTTCATGCGTGGACGATGATGAAACATTTAATCTTTTTGCCGATTGCCTCCTCACAGCAGTGAAGGTTAACTATCTACAATCGTTATTATAAATGCTTGTTTAGTCAAAATCCAAGATTTCTTAACTGTTTGAACTCAATAAAAAGTCTTAATGCAGGTTTTAATGAACTTAACAAACGAAAATCCCGTGGGGTGTCAACAAATTGCTGCATGTGGAGGATTAGAGACGTTGTGTGGTTTGATAGTTGGCCATTATCCATCGTTTAATTCACATTTGCCCAAATTCAGTGATCAAAAAGACAACTCAGTGCACGAGGTTAATAATAACAATAATAAGCGCCTTAATGACCAAGAATTGGACTTTCTCGTTGCTATTCTTGGATTACTCGTTAATTTGGTCGAGAAAGATGGGCATAACAGGTCAGCTTTCTTTTTTGTCATTATCATAAGTGAATTAAGTTTTTATTGGTATATAAGTTATTAAACAATGTTTAAATTCTTTGATGTTAAATTGGATATTTTGTTTATTATTAAATATAATAGAAAACTTGAATTTTCTGCAGATCACGTCTTGCAGCTGCTAGTATATCGATACCTAGCCTGGAGTATGAAATTACTGATGCAATTCCTCTACTTTGTTCCATATTTTTGGCAAATCAAGGGGCCGGTGAGGCAACTGAAGAAGATCGACAATCAGTTTGGGTGAGTGCACTTATGTTTTTGTGTTTGACCCTGCACTACAGCAAGATATTCTACACTTACAAAAAAGTTACCAGACCATGCGTTTGTAAGCCAAAGTTTGAAACTTTTTATGTTAGTGTGACATTTCTTCCCTTCACTGATAGAAATATTTTGACTTTTGGCATGCAGTATTATGAGCATGTGCAATATAACTTACTAATTTGCTGTGATATTGTTTTTGCCTCATAGATATTGTTAGCCTCTAGCTAAATGACCATGATGCCCTTGAAATGAAGCAAGTGTTGTGGACAGAGATCTGTCAGATTCGCTTGAATTTCTTCCAAGAAGGAAAATTTACGCGTCCCTCCACCCCTGCATGAACTTTTTGCAATATATGAGCTTGATTGAAATTGTTGATTATTGGCTAAATGACCAAGATACCCTTGAATCATAGCAAATGTTGTTTTTAAGGATGGATACACGTCACACCTACGTTAAAAGTTGAAACCCTCTAAAAAATGCTGCACCAACAAGAAAATATTTGATGGTCATTGACCACAATGTGGTGTTTATTGTTTGTGCAGAATGATGAAGATCCTGTTTTGGAGGGAGAGAAAGAGGCAGAAAAGACAATTGTTGAAGCGTACTCGGCCCTTCTTCTTGCATTTCTATCTACGGAAAGGTTGGTTGACTTTTCTTTTTTCCTTAACAATGCCAGTTGACCTTTTGTCTCATGGGATCACATGTTCTTTGACTTTTGACAGTAAAAGCATACGTAATGCCATTGCGGAATGTCTTCCAAACCGCAAGCTCTCTGTTCTTGTACCCGTCTTGGAGAGATTTGTGGTATGCCATCTTTACCCTTTTAACCCTTGTGCCAAATTCAAAGCGAAAAACACAATCTTTTTTTGACACATACCCTTTTGGTAGGAATTTCACATGTCATTGAACATGATCTTGGAGGAGACTCATTCGATGGTGCTTGAGGTAATCGAATCATGTAGGATGCAATGAAAGCCGAGAAGTAACTAAATGATGTATGGGAAGTAGAGTGATAGATGTTCATTTATGGACATCTTGTACAGCTTAAACTTACTTCTTCAAGAGGAATGAGATAGGATCACTTTATAGTATTATTAACCACATTAACCACCATTACATATTTTCTTCAATATTATTGATTTTTTCTCGGTCTTGCTGTCTCTGATTCTTGTATACATGGTTATCCTCTATTAGACTAAGTTATTATTAGTAAATAGTTTAGGATTAATTATATAATATTATCCTCTATATAAAGGACCTTCTATTGTAATCCTAAACACACAATTACTTAATACAATTACAATTACAAGGTTTAATTTGGTATAGAGCCAGGAGGGCTCGATCATCGCCGGAACCCTAATCTGAGGGGCCGGTCGCCGCCGCCGCCCTGTCCAACCATCCATCACCACTCCTCTTTTCTTTTTTTTTCTTTACAACATCACAACCACCCTCTCACGCCACCATAGCAGCACCACCACTACTTCTGTTACAATAACCACGACTACCATCTTCACCTTTAACAGGCGAATACAAACCGCCATCGTTTCTTTCCTTTCATATAACCATAGCCGTCGCCGCCAAACCATAACCCTAGCCGTCGCAAAACCCTAATCCTAGCCGTCACTAAACCCTTAACCCTAGCCGTCACTAAACCTATGCTGACGCGTTAAACCCTAATCTTAGTCGCTGCACACCACATACAATAACCGCTGCTCCTTTTTTAATCTTAACCCGTCATCGCATACAACGTGATGCTTCACCTTCATTGTCGCTGCTATACAACAGTGGCTCCGCCATACAATGGTGGCGAACCTTCGAACAAAAGTTTTAGGTGTGGAGATATGCGAGAAGATTCATAGGATAAGAACAACTGTAGTTTCAAATTCACATCTCATACAACACGATAACCGGAGAAGAACAATTGGTGTTTCACACATTCGGCGATTGCAACGGCAAACATGGCTGTCAGATTAAATGGCAGAGCCAATTGGGTGGGTGCAAAACCCTAATTTTCGGACAGACATGGGGTCGGATGAGAGGTTTTCCCGAGCATGGACCAAATGGTGGTGTTGGGTATTAGTGAACAGGATTAGACTTTAAACAAGATTAATATTTTACTTTACTTATTTTTATTTTTATGGTTTTAGTTTTATGTTTTTTAGATTTCAAGCTAAATCTCTCCCGAGCTTAGCTTGCAGGGAAATATTAGACTAGATTATTATTAGTATATAGTTTAGGGTTAATTATGTAATATTGTCCTCTATATAAAAAACCATTTGTTGTAACCCTAAACACACAATTACTCAATACAAATATAATTATAATGTTTAATTTCCTCGTATGAGTCCACTTTAAAAAGTGTCTGTTTTGGTGTAGCGTGTAGTATTATTCATGTAAAGTAAGATATTTTAAGACCAATCATAGCATTTTATATATCATACAACACTTTTGGGAGCGATAGTTATGTAACAAACAACAATCATAGTTATGTAACAAACAACGATCATATGGTATCTTGAGGAACCCATGGAGGGACGTCAAGTCTCATTGTTGTTTTTCTTTTGTTTGATAAGAAAGAGGTTGAATTCGAAAGAAAATAAAATAATAACCCCTCGATCCACCCTTGATTGTGTCCAAATTTAGTCACGTGTTCATGAACTGAATCCAGTGGCTCGAGCTTGATGCTATATGAGTGATTAAGATAAAAAAATATATATATATAAACGAACACATGACATGATAATATAGACGTAGACACGATAACATAGATGTACATTCTAGTGTTGTATCTTAGTTTTATATTTCAAAAAGTTACAAAAAAGTGTTTCAATGAATTACGAATGTTTGTAGCAATTGAGAAAGTTGAGGATGAGTTGATTAACTTGATCTGGAAATTGTTCATGAATGAAATGAGATCCTTCAGGCAGATATACGGTTTCGAGGTTGGGTACATATTTCTTCACCTCTCCCCTTCTTATATACTCCGCAGTTCCAGGTAACGCGAACACGAAATCTTTCTCACCCATGATTAGTAGTGTTGGAGCTTCAACTTTCAAATCTTTTGGAGCTTGTTTAGGAAGTTCAACTTTGCTCTTTAGAATCCTACAGCGATCAACGAAAACGGGTTAAAGGTCAAACAGTAAAGAGGTCTTCCAAAGTGTATTAGCACACTCAACCGTTTAAACTACAGGTGTAAAGTTTGCTTGTATTGAATCGAGCTTTAACGAGCTTGAGCTTAAACTCGAGCCAAAAATGAAGCTCATTAAAAAATGGAGACCGAGCCGAAGCTTGACTAGGCTCTCAAGCCTCAAAAACTCTATTATTAAAACAATAATATAATATTTTTTATTAATTATGGTAAACATGTGTTAGATAATAAATTTTTTCATATACACATACACACTAACAACAAAATTAACTACATAATATATGTTATATTACGTATATAAAATTATAGTCATAAAAAAGAATTTATATAAAAATATTTTTATATGTAAACTAATATATAATAAATGAGCAGATTAATAGTCAAGCTCAAGCTTGAAAATCAATCAGGACCCGCACTAAGCTAGCTTGAGCGCTCGATATGGTGCTCGAAGCGAGCTCTTATAGATTAAACGAGCCAAGCCTGAGTTTAAACCTCCTAAGTTGCTTTAATGAAACAAATCAGATTATTATTTTCATGACCAATCTTTGGAATCATGTTTAGTACGTTAGTTATTCATTATGGGTTAGGTCAACCGTCGACTCAACCCACTAACCTGAAACTGTTTTGACATGTTATCCAACCTGCCGATAATACTAGCCGCCAGCTGCATGATAGTTTCGAAAATTACCTGTAAGGAACTTGGAGTGGAGTTTGAAATCCAGACTTCTGATACAAATCCCCATAGACTACAAGGTCATCCTCTGTGAACCAAGATGGTAGAGGAGCCGACTGGTCTACCAAATCCATTATCTCTTGGTTTTCACCAGCTATCGGTATTTCACTTCCGGAGAACATAATGTAAATGTTTCTCACCACTGTTTTAGCATCAAACCGGCCAAAATCAGCTTCAGCTCTTCCAGGTTCCTGTAAATGAATCTAGAATTTGAAACCTGTTTTTCTCTTGGAAGCATCTACTAATAGTTAGCGATCGTGTTGGTTGGGTCGGTCAGACCGACCAGTCTTGACAGTCTGAAACTATTTTTCGAAATTATTAGTTTGTATTAAAACTTAGAAATGATATAGCTAATTCATGCTCATAATGCATACACATAATTACATATTTTCAAAATGAAAAATTGTATTTGTATATATGAATAATAAGAGTAAAAGCCACAATGTTGAATCTAAAGCCAGCCAAATTGGCTAACTTGCTTGGTTTCAGTAGTTTATGAACACCCTGCTAGTAGTTACATCTGGATAGATCGTAGTTGGTCGCGATGAAGCACAATAATAATATAAAACGAAAACGAAAGTTGCCCAAATAATCTTGAAAATGTACCTTCCATCTGTTAATATAGTAGCCTTCAGGTAGGTCTTGATGAGCCCTGAAACCAGGGGGCCTGAAAGCCACACCAAGTGATACAACACCTGCAACTTTCTCTGGCTGGAAGAGGGCAAATGTGTAGCCAACCATTGATCCAAAATCTTTACCAATAATGAACACCTGATAATGTTCACAAATCATGATCAACTATATTTGCTTATTATTGGATTAAGAGAAAACTGATTTTCTTCTTCGTGGCTATACTATTATGTACGTTTGTTTGTTCATTTATTAAGAAAATAAACATGTTGTTTATATTCGTTTATTAATATTCTAAATAGCATAAACCGACACAAAAGGATATATAAAAGTAAACCACAATATCAGTAGTCATCATGATATGATTCAACAATATCTATCATTCTAAAAGTACACAACAATATGGTTTGACTCCTCTAGGACTTAACTTCGAATGAATACGTAAACTAACCTTAATGAATATAAATATATGAACAAACGTATACGAATGGTCACAGACATAAATAAACCAATAAGACATGTTTTCATATTTCACTACAATCTCGATCAATCGTACATCAGAAAACGAAGATCAACGTACCTTTGACGAAATCGCAAGAGAATCGACGATGGAGGCAGTATCATTGACGAAATCAAAGAAGGAGGTGTTCTCGGGTTCCTTAGGGATGTCGGATAGTCCGTATCCTCTGAAATCGGGTGCAATGGCTCTGAAACCGGCGTTTGCGACAGCGATCATCTGGTGGCGCCACGTGTACCATATCTCCGGGAATCCGTGGAGGAACACCACCGCCGGTGAAGACTCCGATCCGATCTCAGCTACGTGGAGCTTCAGCCCCTTGATTTCAACGTAATTGTGCTTCATTTGATCCATTTTTATTTCACAAAGTGTGTGTGTGTGTGTGTTTTTGTTTTCAAAGTTCAAAGTGATTGTAATATATTCGATCAACGTTGATGACATGTTGGCTACCCAACGTTTACTTTTTCTTTTTCTTTTTTTTTTTTTTTTTTTTTTTTTTTATTTCTACCGGAGAAAGACTGACGTTGAACTTTTAGAAAACTAGAATTAATGGACTAACTAATTTTGCAGTTATTATATTAGAAAAACAAAACCTATATGTAAAGTCACGCGTCATATCAAATTGTTAAAATAACTTGAAATGTTAAAACATTAGAGTTTTTAATCGATTCATTTGGAAACTTCATTACGCGTATTGTGATGATAACACTAACGTGATTAAGTATGATATATAATAAACATTTGAAGTTATGAAAACATAAGTTTGGAGTCTCGAACATAGATGTAAAACAGTTTTAATAACAGGGAAAAGAAAAGGTAAAAGAAAAAATATCATAAAACCAAACTTTTTTATATAGAAAGTAGGATTCGGGTCTCCACCTCAAAGAAGGGGATCCTAACCAACCATACTATCACCATCTTTGTTAGAAGAATGTGAAAGAAACATAGAATTCAAGTGAAATTTTGGTCATCTGGTTTACGAAATCACATAGATCATACGTTGTTTTTTAAAGTGAGTTTATCCTATTGAATATTTGGAATAATCCACCAAGTAATTCAATCTGAAAGTGATTATACGGCTCTTTGTTTGGTCAAGTTGCTGATCATCAAAGTGCGATTGCTATAAAAAAAATTATGGCACTGCACATCTATATATACACAAACCGTGCTCTAATGTTCAAAAAAGATAAAAAGACTAAGAACAACCCTTTGGCAAGGTTAGCAGGGACAATATAAAAAGATCAAAAGTCTAGATAATAGGTTAGTAGTAAGGCTGCAAACGAACCGAACGAACACGAACAAAGCCTTGCTCGTGTTCGTTCATTAAGAAATAAACTTGTTCATGAACTGTTCACGAACACTTACCGAACGGGTTTCCTTGTTTGTGTTCGTTCATTAAGGAAATGAACATGTTCATGAACACTTACCGAACACAAACGAACAAAAACAAATCAAACGAAAACAAACAAATGTTCATGAACATGACGAACACAAAGAAGTCCATGAACACAAACAAATACAAATTATCACATATTTATTTTAGAATAAAATCAGCACTTTCATCATAAAATTTACCAAAAATAAATAAACACGTAACATAAATATCCAAAAACACTTGACATACTTGTCATAAAAATAACTAAGACAAAAATTAAGAACATAATCGAACACGTTAACGAACATAAATGAACACATTATCGAAAGTTCATGAATGAACATTAACGAACACATTATCGAACGTTCACAAACATAAATGAACGAACACGACTTGTGTTCATGTTTGTTCGTTTAACTAAACGAACGAAGTTTTCGTGTTCGTGTTCGTTCTTTTACTAAACAAACGAACATAAACGAACTTCCCGCCGAATAGTTCACGAACTGTTCGCTGAGCGTTCAGTTCGTTTACAGCCCTAGTTAGTAGTACATGGTGTCATCTTTTATTAAATATTAACACATGCACTTCCAAACCATTTCTCGTTTATGTGAACCAAACCCAACAATATGTCATATTTAAACCCGTCTTTGAAACTAATGAAGTTTAACTGTAAAGTTAATGTCGAAATATACAAATTCAGTGTCAAACATATATACATTTTATATTTTTATTCTAACTTGGAATATTAGTCTACTTTTGTTCCTTTCAGTTTTATACTCGGTTTGGGCTATTGAGGAAAAGTGTTGTTCGGCTTCTGGGCTGTTAATAGAGGTGTTGGGCTTAAAGAGTTCCCACCATTAGACCACAACTCACTTGATATTTAATTCTTGTTTCACAATCACCATGTGTGTATAACGTGTTAATAAATTAAAAAAAAATTGTTTATAAGATGCAAGTGGTAGGTATAGTATTTTCTTTAAGAAATCAAAATTTTTATTATTATTTATTTATTCTAACAAATCAAAAATTGACTTGTTATTATTTATTTGTACTACGTTATAATATATTTGATGAGAAGGATATTGTCTTCATACTCTAAATTTAAAGAATTTAAGGGGCAAAATTGTCTTTATAAATTTAATCATTTTAATTATACTTTATACACATACTAATTATGTGATTATAATCACTGACTTTTAAACCTACTTACCCATGATTTTCTAAACTAGTGATTTAACTCACCGCGCGTTGCTGCGGCGGCGAGCGTATGTGTCATTATCAAGTAGAAAATATAATCGACTCCACTTGTTTCCAAACTAAATTTACGTAAAACATGGAGTAACACGAATTTGTACCATCAAATGAAAATATTTTTTATTTAAATCGACTATATTTCAAACACAATTTACGTTAAAACGTAGAACAACTCAAAACGTACATCAAAATAAGCAAGTGCGGGAAAACCATATGTGACATAATAAAGCATAGATTACATTCGCTCTAACACATTTCCTAGCAAAATTACATCAAATCATAAAGTAACTCGAATTTATACCAACTAAATAAAATTATAATATTTGACCCAACTCGTTCCAAACAAAATTTACACATAAAAATAAAAATAAAAAAATCCCCACCGACATATATATAATATATAATATAAAAAAAATCAAAAACTAAAAAAAAATCGACTATATATCAAACACAATTTACGTTAAAACGTAGAACAACTCAAAACGTACATCAAAATAAGCAAGTGCAGGAAAGCCATAGGCGACATGATAAAGCATAGATTACATTCGCTCTAACACATTTCCTAGCAAAATTTACATCAAAACATAGAGTAACTCGAATTTATACCAACGAAATAAAATTATAATATTTGACCAAACTCGTTCCAAACAAAATTTACACATAAAAATAAAAATAAAAAATCCCCACCAACATATATATAATATATAATATAAAAAAATCAAAAAATAAAAAATCAATAAAATCCACCGACATAGTGGATTAATAGTAATAGAACAAAGCATAGAGTAACTCGAATTTATACCAACGAAATAAAATTATAATATTTGACCCAACTCGTTCCAAACAAAATTTACACATAAAAATAAAAATAAAAAAATCCCCACCGACATATATATAATATATAATAAAAAATAAAAAAAATCAAAAAATTCCACCGACATAGTGGATTAATAGTAATAGAAATGGCTATATTTTCATACATTTAAATTTAAAAAAAACACATCATAAAAACAAACATTTATTATCTTACAATTGAGTATGATATTACTATAGCTTTTACTTTTAAAAAAAGTGTTTAATGTTTTGTTACCTACTGCATCACACACACCCTTCTAGTGTTTTAAATTAAAATCATAAATTATCAATTAGTCTTTTAGTCTAGTGATACCTAAATACCTAATGTTTATCCCCACCAAGATAATGTGAGTTCAAGTCCCATAATATGAATAATAGATGAATATTAAAAGTAGATCTTAAGGGTGTTGTGTTTGTTGTTAAAAAATTAAAATCATAAATCGTAAAACATGTCTTAAAATTATTAACTTAGATCTACAAAATAAAATATAATTATTAATTTAAGACAAATGAATTATAGTTGTCGAAGCACAGCGAGAAAGTTCGTAACTATTATTTTATAGAATTTGTTTTTGATATAATAACTTTTTAGTTATTTATTTCTTGATTATTTTGAATATCAAATTTACTTTTTTTCAAACACCATTTTACAAGGTACTTGTTTTTGTTTTAACATTAAAAATCTTTAGGGGCAAATGTTAGTTCTGGAACCGATCAAAATACACACAAACACCATCTCACACATGCACAATAAGAAAAAAAATACATGGGTATTTTACGCGGTTCGTCTTGTGTTGACTTAGATTACGAGATGTAACTATTAAATAATTTATTATTATGTGCTCAAATTACAAGTATATATAATCAATATACATAGACTAAACAAGATTAGGGTATGGCTACTCTTAGTGTAGGGTAAACCTACATAACACAACGGCAAAAGGCCGAAATTGAAGAATTTTGTATGATTAATTTTTATCTTTAATATAAGGAGCTTGATTTAATAAATTATATAAAGTACCCGAGGAATGAAATTTATTGGGATATGTAATGAATTTCAAAATTATTTTAGTATACTAATTTACTAATTACTCTATAATTAAATTTCACAGCAAATGAATAGTAAAGTTTTGAATTTTAGATTTTAATCACGTCAGTTTTAAGTACTTTTATTCTTGACCCTAATTTTTGGTTATTTGACTTTAGCCACTAAGTTACAGGATCTTACAAATGGCCACTGAACTGTTTATACTGAAATTTTATTTTTTTTGAGTTTGGTCACTAAAGTTTAAAATTTTTAAGTTTCATCATCAAACTTTAATTTTATGATATCTAACAATTTCAACAAACTAACGCAACTTTCGTGTAAGATATTGACCGGACACCCAACGTGTAATGTGTGACTTTAGCCACTAAAGTTTAGAATCTTAGATTTTGTCATTGATTTGTTTTTTTAACTTTAATCATTAAAATTTAAGATCTTAAAGTTTGGGAACTAACCTATTTATAGTGAAGTTTTATTTTTTTGAGTTTGGTTACGAAAATTTAGTATTTTTGAGTTTCGTCACTAGACTTTGATTTTATGGTCTCCGACGAGCCAGCTAGATAATGATTAAAGTGATGCAGTGTTGCACTGGAAAAATTAACCGGACTCCATCGCGTAGCGCGGGGAGAAAAAAACTATTTTTCTATTATATATGAACACATCCACAATTGACATTATTATTTGAAGAATATATCCTACATTTTATTGGCTAGTAATAGTGCTTGTTGGATGTGATGTATCTTTCATGCACATAGTTTATTGGCTTGTAATATTTATACTATAGTTTATCGGCTTGTAAATACACATGGGCAGTGTGGATGCCATGAGGATTTGACATGACACTTTACAGCCAATATCCATGAAACACTATCAATGGTCCCAATTCCACCTTAATCTTCAAGTAATCATACACAAATCACATACATATACATGTATCTACATACATGTATGCATACACAATATGTGTTTTACAAAATACCTATGATTGTACAACCTTTTCCTACTGTATTCTATATATATGTTCATGTTTATAACATAGTCTCAAATTCATAATCAGTATAACATAGAACAGCTAGCTTACAAGTACACTCTATTTAAAATTTGAATCATCGACTTTTAAAAAAATAAACCAATTCAATAATGTAAGTACCATTGGGCCTTAGTGTTCAACTTAGTTGAGATGAAAAAAAGAATCCATAAGAGGAGTTGAGTAAGGTATCGAGTTGAGTCGGATCGGATTTTTACAAAACATCACATTCAATTTAAAATATACTAATATAATATTTTTTTTATGATGAGTACATTTTCATATCATGAAATATTTATAAATAAAAAAGATTAAACGGCCGGCTCAATTTACACGTCCAGCTCCAAGTTTCAAATTAACCGAATCGAACAGTTAACTGTCAAACATAAAAATAATCTATTTAAAACTTAAACCGTACAACTTTTTTGGTTTAAACATTTTGATATTCAAGTTTCTATTGTGATTATTTGACTTGAAAAAGATAAAAATGAATATGCATAAGCCAACCTTAGCATCCAAAGTTCTAAACTTGATATTAAAAACCACTTATTTGATTCATTTGACCTATATATTAGCATCCCCCACCCTAACCTTACTCTTCCCTGACCCCTTTCCACTACAAAATTTTCTGCCATTAGCGGCGACACGTGTCGCCGCTATTACGTGGAAAGATCGCCGCAAATACCTTTAGCGGCGACATGTCGCCGCTAATAATTTGCCGCTATTGGGTAATAATTCGCCGCTAATAGGTCGCCGCTAATAATTCCCCGTTGTTTGTTTAAATTTAAAATTTTTATGGTTGACTATTAGCGCCGACATGTCGCCGCTAATGATCACTGTTTTTTTAATATTTTTTTTTTATTTTTTTTAATTTCCAGTTTTACTCTCAAATAAATCTAAATTTTCCAATAACATACAAATTTCATACAAATAAATCTAGATTTTTCAATATCATACATAAGTACAAACATAAGTAATCTAGTCATAAAACTTAATTAAACATAAGTAGGTTAACCATAATACGCTATTCAAAAGGCTTGATTTAACTACTCCAAAACAAACTTAACACAGTTATACAATACGCTATTCATCCCCTTCGTCTGATTCGTCTTCGTCGACTTGATTTGGAGCCTTTTGTGAAGCAATTAACTGTGTAATTTGTGACAGTGGGGTGGTAGAAATTGGCCGGAAATCGGCGGTAGGGGAGCAGGCGACGGTGGTGTGGAGTTGTGGAGGGAATAATGGGATGTGGAGGGAAACCGATCTGGATATTAAGGATCTGAAGCAATAGCGGCGACAAGTCGCCGCTATTGCCTATGTGTACGATCCAATACTCACCGTTACATCTTGTTTCTAATGAACGGCCAGATCTACGTTAGTACACGTGAAACGGATCTGAGGCAATAGAGGCGAGCCGCTAGTGGGTCGCCGCTAATAGTGTCGCCGCTATTGAGAAGATTTCTTGTAGTGTTCTCCCCTTACAACCTCACATCATACTTCACTTCTTTCTTTTCATAAAATTCCCACCACAAATTTTAGCATAAATAGATCATAAAAACACATGGGGTTGTGCAATGTGCAGCAAATAAGTTTCTAGTGATCATCTTGAGTTCAATAGGCCGACTCAAAGCATATATGTTAATATCAAACAACATACAACCATCATCAAACCAACATTCAACACCGATGAAAAGATCACCACAAACACAACAATCCGATCCTTTAAACTGCCCGCGATGCGATTCAACAAACACCAAGTTTTGTTACTACAACAACTACAACAAAACACAACCAAAGCATTGTTGTAAAGCGTGTAAGAGGCATGCATTGGACCCAAGGTAGCACCCTTCACAATATCCCCGTTGGTGGTGCCTGGAAAAACAAGCGCGTCCAACACCCTAACACCGCGTCCACCACCACCATGGATGATCACAGTTTAGGGTTTAATGATCAGAGATACATGTTCCCACATGATAAAGGTTTGTTTTTAAGCCAAATGATAGTGGATTTGATCAAGTTTCTTGGGATTTTAATGGTAGTTTCACCTGTTCCACCACCACTATGCAACAATTACCTCATTAAAACCACTTGACTTCTATTAATACAAACCCTCATGATTATACGATGATTCCAACTTCCTTTACCTCATTATTATCTGGTTTCAAAGATGATCCAACCCTCACAACGTCACGAATGATGGTGTCGGATTCTACGACTGTTTCGCAGCCATGGTTGCAAGTTCCAAACACAAGCAATATCTTGTAGTATTGGATATGGAATGAAATCGATTCAGTGGTTCAAGCTGATATGAACAAAACCTTTGATGATCCACAAATGTGGATGTGAATGGAGGTAAGATTGAGATTAAGAATAAGATTAACCAATTTGATTTGTTTTAGGTCTTTTTTGCAAGTAATGAGTGTTTGGATGTATACTGTTCTTGAAGCTGTGATTTCTTATAGTATTTCAGCTTCGTGCTTTAATTAAGTTCTTTTTGTGAATCTGTTTTGGGATGTATCTGGTACTTGACTTAGCTTCTACTAATTTACATAGGGTCCGGAAGGGGCCGGATCGCGTCATGATCTGATGTATGCAATTTTATCCTACACTTGTAGGAGCTTGTTTCCTACGGCTTGAACTCATGACCTCAAGATGACAAGCCAAAGCAGCAAGTTTACCAGTTGCTTCAAGATCCGTCCTCCAGTGTCATGAAATGAATTGATGAAATATTATTAAATTTCAGTGGGTTTCATATGAAATTGTGACTAAAATTGGGAAATAGTTTGGAGTGATGTGCATGTGAAGAAACATTGGGGTCTTGGTACAGCTCAAGGGTTTGTGTAGATGTCAAGATGAGAAAGAAAGAGTCTTTTGTATTTGCCCATTCTTCTAGTGATATTTGTGGGTCACTTAATTTTTCTTTTCTATTTCTATCATGATTTTGTGGTATTGTTCAATTTTTGGACTTTTCAAGCATCCATAAACCATTTTACATTATCTAGAGGATCTGGATTTCAAATTACTAAATATGGAGTCAATGGACAGTAAGGTTTCATGAAGAACCTGTTAGCAGTAATTGACCTGGACCTAGTCAAGTAGGTTGTTTTTGTGATTTTCGTATTTGTTAAGAGAGAGATGAGAGAAAAACAATTGTTTTGATGTGGATGCCTCGTGTCCTCTAGTTCTTTTTTATTATATAGTATAGATTACTATTATATATATACATGATTGCTGAATAACGGTTACCAATTTTGGTTTCATCTCCACCGTCCAAACCCACGTACTTTCAATCTCAGCCGTATAAATTCGGAGGTTGCTACTTTGCCGGCGGTTGCTACTTCGTCGACCTCTTCCTCCTACAAAGCCAGTGGTGACCAGTTCCTACATAATAGGATATATTTGTTGCATAGTGGGCATACTCCACGTTATATATACGGTTGCTACTTCGTCGAACTCTTTCTCCTACAAAATGGTGACCAGTTCCTATATAATAAGATATATTTGTTGCATAGTGGGCATATTCCACGTTCCTATATAATTGGATATATTTGTTGTGTAGTGGGGTTTATTTACAGGAGATCATGGGTATAACCGATTTTGACAGCTTGATGGTGTATATATTAACCCATCGACACCGGCAGTGTTTTGTTTTCAAATGGCGACTGTGGAAGCGTTTCATACCGGAGTAGCTGCTGGAGAATCGAAAATGCAAAGGTTGACCCGAGGTGCCGATACCGGAGATTAAAGATGAGGTATCTTCGATTATATTACATGTTTTCTATCGGTTCTTTAGTAAGATTGGTTTTAATCAACATTGATTTGGTGTTATTAAATGCAACTCCCTGTTTATGTAGGTGAATCCTAACATTCTTGGCAAGAAAATCAAAGAAATGGTTCCATATAATCCGGTTAGTTAATTGGTAATTATATAGTTTCTTGCTCCAACAAGCCATGCATCTTTGCTTATGTCTTTATGGTGCAGGAGGAAAACAGAGCTGCAATCCATACTGTTGATAGGTCATTCATCGTGCAAAAGCTTTGCTAAATTAGAAGTGGGATGAGGTTATTGATATAAGCAGTTCAGAGGATGAATGTGAAGTTATTATTCTCAGCAGTTCTGACGATGATGGCAATGAAGATGAATTTAGTGATACTGCTAATTCACTGCGGCGATTCAAGATTCCGCGGGTCACAGTTCACAGGATGTTGTTTTCGTGTATCAGGTTTTATGTTTAAGTTTCTTTGTAAGAAATAATCAAGATGAGTAGTGGTTGTTGTTTAGATAATATGCACTGTTTGAGTCTGAATCTTAGTGCATATGAATGTAAGTGGCTTTGTTAATTTTGTACTTGACATAGTTTGTTTAATGTATGTTTTCTTGAATTTTCTCTATGCTTTAAGTTTATTGTTTGCATGTTGCGCGTTTACGTAGAATATATTGTGTATTATGCGTCCAATTTAGACAAAAATATATTAACATCAGCTTTGGATTGCTCTAATCAAGTTAAATTATTCTAGGTGATTGTGTATTTAATATCACGTGATCGAGAGGAATACATTCATAACGAAGTTTCCAATAAAACCATGAATAAAAACTTTATATATTATATGTAATTTGATAATCTAACATAACGAATGCACCAAAATAGGCACCAATTAAGATTTATAATTATAAATTATACATTTATGAATTTATTTACTTATTATATTCTCATATACATATTTTTAAATTTAATATAAATAATAAATAACTATAAGTATGTGTATTTTCAATTCGAATATTGAACACCTCTAATTATGTATTTGGTTTGACAATATCCCGATTAAGTGTCTAAACCTAAGTTTTGAATAAATGACTTGATCTAAATTGTTTAACTAATCTGTTAACAATATTTTTAGTTGTTCTGTGGGAGGACCGTTAGATGTTTGAAGTTTTTTTTGGAAAAATATGTAATATTTCAAGGTTATATATTTAATCATCACTTATTTATTTTACTAATCCGTGATGCTGGCAAGTATGGATATTTCATGATTTAGATCTTATGAATTAACGAGAGGAACAAATTTAACAGCAGAGTGCTCATAAAAGCATGATTAAAAACTTTATATATATTTAAATGAAGAATTCTCCAATATAGGTGGTGTCGTTTGAATATGTTCGGAACAGTGAAGGAATGAAATGCCTTGACTGTTGTTGTCCGACAACAAACATGATGATGCATATAGTGTGTATTATGCGATCAATTTATACAAAAGACATTAACATGAGTTTTGGATCTATCATACCAAATCAAAACTTGAAATACTATTTATTATTACGGAGTGTTGTGTATACAGTATTTATAAGTTTGTGGTTCTTCCGTACGAGACACTTTATCGTCCAATTCATCGAGATTCCTATGTTCGCTTCACGCGAGCAACAATAGTTAATGAACGCCAAATGGAGGTGTTTTTGTTCACACGCTACGTTTTTGAACCTACTCCATTTAATGGCCTTTGGCATCGTCTTAATAACGACAAGTACTTAACAGGTTATGTTTTTTTAACCATTGGCTTTCATTTATTTTTCGATTATCTAACATCACAACATACGCAGATGTTGGCATACTTCGCGTGTGGGGTTATGTTTCCAATCAATCTCGTGTAGTCCAATCGGTTGATAGTGATGTGTGAGACATTGCTATGGCTGATGCGTGGTATACCCTTTTTGTAGTTATAGGAAATTGTTAAATTTAAACATCTTTTTAAAATATTTTGTTAATTACAATGACAACATATAGTGTCTCGGAGCTTAGATTGTCTTTATGGGGAAAGTTGGCGCGGCATGTTGCTGACGATGACATTCGAAGTTATGGCAACCATAGCATACTTGTCGTTGTGACATCGTACAAAGTTCGATTGTTCAATGGTATCATCTTTTTATGCAAATTATTTTGTTATTTGATGTATAAATGGCATGTAACATTTAACTTTTGTTTGTCAAAAGCAGATGCCATTTGTTTGATGTCAACTATAGGATCCATCTGTATCTAAAACCCCAGTCGCCCTTTGCTGATACTTTCAAGACTATGTACGTCATCATATTTTTCTCCATGGTTTAGTCTATAATAATGATACATTTTAATCATTAAGCTATCATAATGGATGTTTTAGTGAACACCGTCCTATTACATTCAAATCACTGGAACATCATGATGGGAATTTCAAGGTTACACGAATATTTGATTTGTACAAAATTTTGCAAGACGGGGTTACACCGGTACTACTCTACGTTTTATGATAATTAAAGTTCATTTCTTTGGTAATTTTTTCATAGTTTTTATTTTTCTTTATTTTTTAGGGAGTAATGTTCAACATCAATGGTCTAATAATTAGTGTTGATTTAACAAATGAATGGACTTATATAAAGTGCAACACTTGTCGTAAGAAGATGACATTGGTTGAGGATCAATACTTTTGTTCTGCCAGTAAAAAAAATATTGTCAATCCACGTCAGGCGTAAGCGAGACAGAACTTTTCCTTCACCACTCTTTTTCCTCCACTGATAATGCCTTTATATAGGTACAAACTAGAAATTCGTGTTGTTGATAACTGTCAAGAAATGATGTGTGCTTTATTTGATGATGCTGCGCATGCTCTTCTTGGCATTACGACGTTGGATTTACTTATAAGGAGTTTTACTGAGGTATATATGTTCTTGTAAGCATGCAATGAGTGCCCATACACTACTATACGCATATCCCCATGCCATATCAAACAATCTCATACACGTACTCTTATGTATATATATTCACACGCAAATCTTTTATGTGTCTTAATTTATGTCTTTTCTGATATACATACATGTGTGTTTGAATATTTTTGTGTATATTTGCATTACCTTCTCCTATGTATTGTCTAGGGTATTGATAACCCGCACTGAATACCTGATTTTTTTTATTGATAATTTATTTGCTCGAAGCGTTATTCTTACAGTAAAGATTGATAAATTCAACTTGGCTCCTGAATATATTCGACGCTTCACCGTTTCTAAATATCTCAGAGATGATGTAAATTTACTCAATAATCACTCCCACATGTCGACTGTTGGAGCGAGTGCTGGTGCTCCAACAACCGATATTCTCTGCACTGAGGAGGATGATGAAGGCGTTGAATTTCTTTCTAGAATTACAAATGACGAATGGGATATGGCTGCTAAGGCATTATGGGTACCACGCACTTCTTCTTTTACAACAGCATCAACAACATTATCGGTATATTTTGCTATAGGTGTTTATTGTCGTATAAATTTACATGTGTTTTGTTTTTCTTTATGTTCTTCATTGTATTTTTAGGTTGCACTTGATAATGAAGATGAGGGAGGATCTACAAAGGATGTTTCAGATACATCTATTGTTGATTCAGCCAAACCTTCTACTTTGGTTGAGGTTGATTGTCCTGTCAAACCTCATGAAAAGTCGTAGTATTCAAGACCGCGAAGGATCAAAAAGAGGCCTAAGCGCTTGGAGCACTAAAGTTATTGCATGTATGTTTTGATGACATCAAAAAATTATTATATATGTTATATGTTTATTTAATTTATTCAATTATATTAATGATCTTTATTAATACTTTTTTTTCCTTCTGTTATAGGATGCAGATTTGGTGAAAGCACGTTGTTTTGGTATTTATCTAAGTAGGATTTGTTATAGACCTTTTTAGATTGAATATCACAATTTTGGTGTTACCTTTTCTAGACCATAACTTTGTTGACGTTGATGATAATATTTGTCTTGTGATCCTTAACTTAATGAATCTTTTTGTCTTTATATGACTTGTTTATTGATCATATGACCTATCCTCAAATATAAAAGATTTTTTTGTATGTGCTTAATTGTCTTTATACTAACACGTTAATAGTGTTATTGTTTATAATTTAAGAAGAGATAGTTATTACATTATGACATGAAACCTCTCGGCCACCGGACGGGTATAAAACTAGTTTACAATATTATAGAATAATACAAAACAAAACAAAACTAAGAGTATTCATATCTAATGGCAGAGTTTGAACCATACCTTAAGGGGGCGGGGGCGAAAGTAAACTATTTAGGAGAGGCAAACTCTATATTTATTGAAAATTTTTCACTACCGGACCGAAAATTTACACTACCGAGCCGAAAATTAACACTACTGACGAAAAAAAGAGGGCCCCCTAACCCCCGGCCCCATAAAAGCTTCGCCTATGTTCACATCCCTCTTCATCTTCAACCTTATGATTACATCAAAAATCACTATATTTTTCTCCTTTTTTTTAATGAATAAAACTTTTTTATGTCTTTATCACTAAATTTTTATCTCCTCGATCCACAATCACTTTAAAAAACTATTAAAATGTTTATAGGGGTCCAAAGTGTTTTGTCAAATATATATAGATGAATAGTAACTATTTTCTTCTCATTAACTCACAACCATTTACAATCATTTCATGTAATATAAAAAAAAACACTTACAAATATATAGAAAACTCATTGTGGATGTTGTAAGTTAATTAAAAATCGAATATAAGAAAACTTAGACGAAATGCATCTGACACATTAATGAACAGGAAGGTATCCCAATATAATAAAAAAGATGTTGTAAAAATGTAACTATATAAGATAAATGATATTAGATATTTGAAACAAATACATCAGAAGTTCAATTATTAGTACTTCTAATATGAATTTAATATTAAACAGAGAACTACACAAATTTTATAATTATCAATATGTTATATTATTCATATAAAGTGCAAGAGAAGAAGAAATCGTTACATGATTATTTAGTCGTCTTATACTCAGTTGTACCAAGCATTGTTCATATGTAGTGTAAGTGAAGAAAAAATTGTTATATGGTTATGCAATCGTCGTATGCATTATGTTATAAAGCAATATGTATATGATTTGATGTGGTTTTAATAGTTTTTTTAATTTAAAATTGTTTATATATTAAACGTCATAATTAATGCTATTAGTGAATTTTGAAGACCACATTCGTAGTTTTTAGTACACCAAAAACTAACTAAACTTAGCATACTGAAAATCGTATACAACCATTTTGTTTACAACAGCTAACATATACGCTTTTTAATTCTATTCTTAAATCTACATCTTTTCTCCACCAAAAGCTTTAACCCTCAACTACAAAAAGATAGACACCTTTCTACCACACATTGCTATCGGGAGACCATAAAACCTTTAATCTATACATCTTTATTACTCTATCAAAAAATCTAATGAACATTAATTACCATCACACCAATACTATTATCTCGACAACCATCACTTATTATCATCACATGATTGTTTTCTAGCAAACAAGATTTAAAAAAAAAAAAAAAAGTCAACACATAGCTTCTCATCCTAGCGTTGAACTTGAATATCTAGGTGTCACCAACATTGTTGTTATAGCACTCTGGATTATAATATGCTATTAGAGATACATTATCATCTCTCTGGTACCACTATTGTTCTTTTACCATCTAAGCTTATGTAAAGGTGCATGTGTTACATGGTCATGTTTGCACATATCATAACTTAAGTTTGCCTAAGATTTATTTTGCATTTGGACTTGTTCATGTGTTACATGTTCATGTTTGTACATATTTTAACTAAAGGTTTGCGTAAGAATTATTTCTCAAGTTTAGATGCATCTAAGCTCTTTCAAATTAGCCGCACGGCGGGTGTTAAATAATAACATGTAGTCCTTGTATATTGCCCCACAACAACACACTATAGAATTTCTTTTTACACTAGTGTAAAATACACATTGTATATTGCACCACCACAACACACAATAGAATTTCTTTTTACACTAGTGTAAAATACACATTCTCGTTAATACGTGTGTATGATGGGGGTTATGCTTAAAATTGTTTTTCCATATGTCTTTAACTAATTTAACATTATAAGCTAGTTTTCTATTGTCGATTATAAAGCCATAGATCATGACTTTGAGCGATGTAGTTGAGATGTAACATCAAATTTTTGGTGAGATTAACTTGACTATTCAAGAAATGACAATATATGCTAAATCAAGATTACAAATCAAGATCAATATTTTCCATATTGTTTGATGTAGACTTGAAACAATAATTACAATAACACATGATGAAAAATGATACTTCAAACATGTGAATACTTTTTCTTTCTATTGTTGAACACTTCTAGATCGTGTGAACTACATAATTTGTTAAATAAACAAACATAAGAATTCATAAATAAAGCTTTTGCGTTCAATATTATTAAGATAATCACGTAAGACGCACTGCTAACCATATCCTCCATTAGTGAAAAAGACAATGGAGATTTATTAACATTTTTCTTACTAGCCTGACAGGCTAAACTTATCTAATCAACTCAAAGATTGCAGATGTTGACAATAATTGTTTTAAAAACTCGATAAAAATTAGACACGTAAAATAAAAGATAATAATTATTTCAACTAAAATTCAAAACCAACTAACGTAAATTTATTATTTAATTTTATGATTTTTGTTTGACGGTTTAAACTTAACATATATTGATGTAAGATTAAGGGTGTTTTATAGGAATTTTGTTTGTTAAATGTTAACACAAGAAAAGCATGACAACGAAAACTTAACACCTTAAATTCATGAAACGGGACCCGCACCAACCCCACCTCTTTACACGTGTCACATCACCAATGGTTACGAGTGGGCCCATGTTTCTCACACATAAATATTCTTGCATGTCTAGGTTTTTCAACATTGTGTCATTTGATCATTTCTTCAAAAAAAATTCTTGATATCTAGGTTTTTCAACATTGTGTCATTTGATCATTTCTTCAACAATATTATTACAAACATTTTATAACATCATAAACCAACAATAACTAAGGCAAAGATTTGAGCTTTAGATGGAAAGCACTGATTCATCGACATGTTCACAATACCCAAATCTTCCACCAGGATTTCGGTTTCATCCGACGGACGAAGAACTCGTTGTTCATTACCTAAAGAAGAAAGCTTCTTCGATCCCTTTGCCCGTTGCCATCATAGCCGAGGTTGATCTTTACAAGTATGATCCATGGGAGCTACCAAGTAACTATAATTAAACCCTTTCCGGCTCGTTTGAGTGATGAAGCATACATTTTTATACAAATAGTCACGTTTTCTTAAATTTCTTACCAGGTAAAGCTATCTTTGGCAATCAAGAATGGTACTTTTTCAGTCCACGAGATAGGAAATACCCTAATGGAATGAGACCTAATCGTGCAGCCACATCGGGGTATTGGAAAGCTACTGGCACTGATAAGCCGATTTTGTCATCGACCGGAGCTCAAAAGGTTGGAGTCAAAAAGGCACTTGTTTTCTATGGCGGAAAGCCTCCAAAAGGAATTAAAACCAATTGGATCATGCATGAATATCGACTGGTCGAAAGTGCCTCTTTCAAGTCTCCCATAGTCAATTTGTCAAACAAAAAGGGCTCTTTACGGGTATATTAAGTTTCATTTATTTACAACGCGCTACAAGATTCATCTTCTCTAATAACTTCATAAGTATTTGTGTATGTATGTAGCTCGATGAATGGGTTTTATGTCGTATTTATAAAAAGAACAGCATGAGTAGACCAACAGACAGAGACCCAGACCAAGATTACATGGAGAACATGATTGCTTCAAAGACTACAAACTCCAACAGATTAATCGAAAACAATCAAGAAACTTACTTTGAAATCTTGAGCAATGAAAATGGGTCAAGAATTCAGGAAAGCAACTCGATGTCTAAACTGGGTTCTTCAAGTTCATCATTGAAATCTGGTGTTTCTTCAATGATTTTGAACCCCGGAAAACGCTCATTCCCGACTACTCACTATTGGAATCTTGATTCCTCCGAGAAAAGGTTTCATTCCGACGAAGACATCAATGGAATGATGGATCGGAATGGTTCATTCATCTCTTTGTTAAATCCAACTCAACAAGGAATTGGTGGATTCCATCCAAACACAGTGTTGGGTTCACTTGGTGATTCTACGTTCCCTTATCAACTTTCTTCACTGAATTGGCATACCTAAAGTTTAAGTTTTATTCTTTTGTTATGTGGTAAAGAATCAGTTATTACTTTTTATAATAAAAAATATTACTATACTAATTATAATTATGTATATAATATCACGACTGAAACAAGAGGGGTCCGACTAAATTTTCTATTAATAAGAGTTTTCAACGTTTTTATTTTCTTGTAGTTTGGAATATGTGGTTACATTAACACATAGATGTATAACAGTTAAAGTAATATTTATATGAATTTATACAGTTGTTGCAGCTCTCTACTTAAAACTGATTAACAGCCCTATGGTTGTTACAGGTAACGCGGCTTTCGTGGCTTTCTACTTAAAATTGATTGACGGCCCTATACTTAAAAGCTTGTGTTTCCATACATCTAGATAAAACTTGAAACAACACTGCTTGTTGTATTCATGCATAAAGAAAACATTTAGATCTTTAATGGATTAATTGATAAAAAAGAAAGTTGCCATTCAATATGCTCTTTGACTTCAAAAATCATATTCAAAAAATAGTTTAAGAACAAGTTAATCATTCTAAGACTACTAACCTATTGGTCATCTCCATCTTGCAAAACCAAAAGCTCTCTTCCTTCTTAATGCAATAATATAATTCCCAAAAGACTATGTTAATAATGTCGTTGATTGAGAACGACATGCAAAAGAACCGTTTCTAAGATATCAACAGGGTTAATGTTCAAGGAAAGCCTTCTCCTGGATATAGAAAAGAACGTACCCGATACTATGCTTGAAAAAGATATTTCATGTCAGCAAAAGTAAGGCGAGTCTGAGAACCACCATTCTCATCTTCACCGATTGCTGATGCCACCATCTCTCTTTTCTTTTTCTGCAGAAGATAAGAAAACTCATTCGGTAATTGATGTGCAATAGGTGGCAACCAAATATTTATATAAGATTTTAACAATATTTTATATATACCTGAAGAGCTAAAATGCGATCTTCAACTGTATCTTTAACGGTGAACCGCAAAACTTTAACTGGACGAGTCTGTCCTATCCGGTGGGCCCTATCAATTGCTTGATCCTCTATTGTTGGGTTCCACCAGAGATCCAGCAGAATCACATGACAAGCAGCAACCATGTTTAACCCTAGACTAGCCGCTTTCAACGACATGATTATAACAGTTACCTGCAAAAACAGACAATAGTTTAATAAGTCGACTGGTAAGAAGAATTTGGACCATTTACTTTTAGTTGGGTTAATTCTGGTTATGTTTTATCTCCAATAAGAAAAAGGGTAAGATAGAAAATAGCTAAAAACATGTCAAATGGGTCGAAAGCCCAAATCAGACCAAGTTGGCCTGCATAAAGTGCCCATTTTGACCTGAACCCAATTTTGATCCATTATCCAATCCCGCCCACAAACCTCAGGAAGTGTGTTGAAATCCTTCACTGCTTTATCTCGGGCGACAACAGACATCGTCCCATCAAGCCTCCGGTAACCGATTGAGAAATCTTTAAGACAAACTTCAAGCAAATCCAGCATTCCTGTCCACTGTGAGAACACAATTGCTTTCTCCCTAACATCTGAATTTCCTTTATATATAGTATCATTAGCATTTATATCCTGAGGTGGTGCAATAGATTTAAGGACTTCAATGGCAGCTCTAATTTTTGAGGAATCAAGTGCTTTAACAGCCTCAATTTTCAAGGAATTAACCGGTTCAGTGGACACACAAGGCTCCATAACATTAGATTCCACTGAACCATGGTCATTAACAGAAGCTATAAGTGTTGATTTACAAAATACTGAAGATCTATTAAGAAGCTTTTTACACTCTGAGGATGGACACTGGCTATCATCACTTGAAAGATGTTCAAGGATGCACTGATTGCAGAAAACATGTTCGCAAGTTGTTACAACAGCATCTTCAGGTGGATCCTGTAGAATAATTCATATAAATAAAGCAAAGAGTGAAATAAAAAATAAGAAAAATTTTGCTTATATATAATGAGTGAAAGAAAGTTGTGCATACATTACATATGCTGCAAATTGCTAATGAAGCTTCTAAACAGTTTAAAAGACGGTTTAGTTTTTCTTGAGGAAGCTGTTTTGCCTTTTCAACAGATGATCTCCAATTGGTACTTGAGCTACATCCTCTAACAAGTAAAGGGTGATCGCATGCTTGCCGAAGGCGTAAAAGCATTAGTAATATGTTTACATAGTTTTGTTTGACAGTGCCAGCAGCCGCATATTCCTGACATTAAAAAGTTAAATATTCAAATATTTTAACTAAATATATGGAAAAAAGATAGAAATTATAGAGACAAAAACAGTTTAGTATGTTTACAGATTTTAGGCAAATTGCATAAACAAATTTAGAATATGATATTTGGCAGAAGCCTAAATCATCCATAAACATAAATATATAAAAGCTAAAACAAAAACATACTGCAAACAGAGCACGGGATTCAGCCTCCAGACTACGGTAGAATCTACGCTCCTCATCACTGAAGTCAACTTTTTTCAGGATAATGGTTTTGGGTGGCAATGTGATAATTGGTTCACCCTTAAGAAGAGTACCTACAATAAAATACAAAAATGTGTTCCAAATAAATCAGCATTTATTAATTAAATACTTAAAAAAAATGTAACAAACACGATTTCCTATATATCTAACCTTTTGTGCGACGAAGCATGATAGTCTTTAAAATAACCTGCAGCCTTTTATATCCAGCCACCGGATTCCTTTGAATTGGAGCCTTTATTTGGGTACAGAATTTTTTAAAATCAGCAAATGGGTCATATTTTAAAAACCTGAAGTAACTATACAGATCATCAATGGAGTTTTGGATAGGAGTTCCTGATAAGCACCACCTTCGTTTAGCTCTAAGACCCCAACAAGCCCTAGCTACTTGCGTTTTATAGTTTTTAATACTTTGAGCCTCGTCTAGTATAACCCTAAACCATCTCAACTTTGCTAGAGGACAATCAGTAGATTCAGTTGGAGGATATTTTCTTTTTTTGGTTGGTGAGATTTTCATCTTTGTTTCATCATCATCTTCATCAAGCGGTTGTTTTGGTACCTCCATGCTCACAATTGCATATGTAGTTATGACGACGTCATATTTGGCTAACTCAAATGGATCTTTGGTTCTGTTTACTCCATAATACACTAAAACAGAAAGATTGGCCTCACTGATTACTTTATTACGCAATTCTTCATTCCATTGACGAAGAACACTAGTAGGGCATACGACAAGTGTTCCTGCAGATAGAATGCTTTTTGTCTGAACAGAAGGGTTTAAATGTTCATCTTCATCCAAATATAAAGTCTCTATTTCTTTATCCTTCGTTTCAATAGCAGAGAGACTAGTAGATGGAGGTGATCTTTCCTTTAGAATAAGAGCAATCGCAGATACTGTTTTACCGAGCCCCTGCAAGATAGTAAACCATTGTGATTGAAAAAACGAGTAATGATGATTAAAAGATTCACAAAAACTACAGTATTAACCAAGATTGAAAATATATAATAAATAGAAAAGGAATACGGATAGAAACTTGATCATCTGCAAGAATTCCTCCACAGCAGCGAGTGCTTTTTGTCTCCTTTTTTGACATCCATGACAAAGCAATCCGCTGTTACAGTAAAGCTTAAAAGTTACCACAAACGAAAACTAGGTTTAAGAACTCGATGTTAGGTAAAAATCAAAAGTCTTATGTGCAGCTCCAAACCTGGTGCCTCAAAAGTGGAACTGCCAAGCCATTATCTGGTAGAGATAATTCTGACCTTTGATGGGGAAGTTCCTGCATCCAATTAGATAGAAACTCATTCCTCCATTAATCACATAATACCGATGTTTAAAAATTAACTAAAATCCTTGGAGCATAAAGAGATGTTAACTTTAAGTATCAAAAACATTTATGACAAATATATGATAATCATGACCAAAGACGAAATGCAGCTTTATCAAACCAGGAAACACATATTAACCAAAATTGTGGGTTCATAAACTTCATATGCCAATTTTATTTGTAGAAGCAAATTTATATAATATTATCCTAACATTAATTTAGCAACCTTTTCATCATAATTAATGATTTTGGTGAATAAATGCATTTATAATGCACATGGTTAGCCAACCGGATGTTTCCAAATAAAGATAGAAACAATAACTGCTACGCTATTTATCAAGGTAGCGTTGAAATGGTTATAATTTTTAACAATCTTAATATGATTGCAAACAACTAGGCTCACCTGAGTTGGAAATGAATAATCATTTGTTTTGAGTTCTGCCTTTTTGCATATATTTTTAGAGGGGGTGCCTGTTGAGTTCTGGCTTGTTGTAGACTCACTCTTGCATGCAGTACCAAATGTTGGAACATGTTCTTCATTCTTTTCACACACCAATTGTTCCTTGTTTGACATATTGTGCATACGAATCCCATTATATCCACTGATAGATTCTTTATGTGCTATACTGCCTTCAGCACTGACATGTGGTACAGTATCAGGGTTCCAATCCATCAGAGCTATTCCACCTGGCCTTTCAGCTAAAGTCTCATAATCTATGCCAAAGTTTCTTGATAGATTTTGCATTAAATGTTCCTCTGATTCAATATTAACATCGAATAACATGCCATCATTATAATTTGAACTTGACGGACCAACAAACAATGGTTCATTAATGCCTGCGATACATGGCATTGAAAACTCATAATTGCGATCATATAGAATGTCAGCGTATCCACTAATAAGATTCCTCACTGGGGCTTCCATATTGCCTGAAATATCTAAAGTTCGGTGACTGTTTCTAACTGCATCATTAAACATTCCATCATTTATCTCAGTTGTATCCATCAGCTGATTGTCATCACTACAGCTAGTTAACCCAAAAACATTATCGATATTAGCTCCCTCAAAATTAGTTCCTACGGTTCCATCCCTGTTATATGATAAAAAGCCTTGAGTGACTCCATGATTTGCTGACCAAGGGGTGGCATTTGCTGAAACTGACATCAGCCAATCAGCAGAAATATCATTGATATCAGCTCTTTCAGAATTAAAAGGCTGCATTTGAGTAAAAGATGAACCACTTGAAAATAAAGCCATAGATGCTGAAGCTTCTGACTCATGCAGAAAGGGGGCAGCAAGTGAGCCTGAAAAGACAGGCATAAAAGAACCAAATTAAAAACTATGAATAATAATTATAAATATAGCACGTAGCATTAAATATCATAAGCGACAGGCAGGTTTGTTTGAGAAGCCAAGAGAATACCATTGTGGGTTTCCGAGTGCTCACTAGCCCCAAGAGAAGCCATCTCACTATAGGGTGCAGTACATGATGATGGATCAGCAAGACGATTCTGCACAATGTTAATTACATAGTTATTGAACAGATAAGCGGTAGTTGGATTGTAAGTCTTGAAATTAAACTAGCTATTATTAAGGCATGTGTTAAAAATAATAACATGAAACACGAATTAATATAAGTTAATCACATCAATATCTCCTAATTTGTAGTACAAGTACATGTTTGCAGGCATAATAACATGAAACATGAATTAATATAAGTTGATAGCAGGCATGTGTAATTATTGGTAGTAGTACCTGTTTCATGAAGGTAGTTTTCGGTAGCATTATCATGTTACATGGCCCATGAAAGAATTAAATGTAGTAAGCCAGGTATATCTACATATACTTATATGCACGTGTAATCAACAATTGTACATCATCTATTAAGTAATTCTAAGTAGGCATGTATCTTCACAACTGTCAAAATTATACAACTAGCATATTTGAAAGCAACAAAGAATCAAACGCATCAGTTTGGTGGCTGTAACTATGAATTCCAGCATCAAAATAGCGTCTTCACAAATTACGACCTCACCATCTTCTCGGAATGCTTGATTGGTATACACACACAAACAACACCAATTAAGGCGCCACAGGAAGAAAGTTCTCCATGTAACCACCCTCCACGCAGAACCAGAGAACAAAACATGAAGCCTAGAATTCACAACTAAGACTAAAATAAAATCTAGGTCTCGGTGTAAACATATCACAAACAAATCAGATGAATCCCAACCCGTGTTTACAACTTTACATGAATGACACGGATATTTCTAAACAAATTTACCAAAACTGTCGGTAGCGCCCACATGGGGCTTAACAAAATAGGGGTTGGTGTTCAACAGGATAGAATAAGTTAGGGTTTTAAAACTCCTATAAATACCATTGTAAGCTTTGATAGAAGAGTTATATGTACATCCAGATGCTTTCCTATTCTCAATTTCTAGTCTGTAAATCAAGATTTCAATTCAATAACAATCTCCTTTTGGAATACCATTCACACAATCATATCATTCACTCTAATCACTGCATAAGTCAACAACATTGTAGCAGCATCGTGCATTCAAAGTAGATTTACAAAATACACTCCTAATCACCACCAATCACCCCACAATTATTCCAAAACATCTCTTCAAAACTTTTCATTCTTCAAGTGAAAGCACACAAATCCACGAATCAACAACACTACACTACACCACCATCACACATTCACACGAATTACAAGATCAAACCCCCAAATACATAAAATGCACCGAAACGACGAACAAATTCACTAAAATTACCTCCGAATAGTCGCCACGGGACTTCTCTCCGATCATATTGAACAACGATTCAATATCCAACGGTTCGTCTTCAAATGAGGTTGCGTAAAAGCCAGTATCATCGTCTTCAAACTGCCATTCATGCGAAGAACTGTCATTTGCCATGATCATCGTCTTTACGAACACAATGCTGGTATCATGAAGATGATCAGTTGAAATCTGAAAGAAAAAACCCTCGCTTAAGTTCTTCAAAACAATCGCAATAAACCACAATTTTGCCTTCCTTTTGTGCCCTAATTTCTGTGAATGAATGGTTATGCAGAAATGATAAGAAATCTAATGAGAGGATCTATGAATGAATTTGATTTCGTGTGTTGAGGGGGATGCATCGTGTGATTTTTTTTGTTCATCATTGTCTTGTATACATGGAATAAATGCGGATGGATTTTGTGACAAGACTAGACTTCAATTTTCATTCCTGGTTTTAATTAGAAATCAACACTTTTTCCTGAAGTAAGGACGCTAAAGTTTTTGTTTATCTGTCATATGACTCTCACATAGTGTGTTATCGTCTTTACAAGTATGATAGTCATTTGTTTTCTCATTTGACAACCATCGAACTGCACTGTCACTGCAACGTCAATTACAAGTACATGTTTCTAGGTCGTTAAACTTCAAGCGCGATGTAATTTGCTCTTGTGGGTCTCGAACATTGTTTCGCACCTCATGGACTCCATCAAATCTAGGTCATCTCTTCCATTGTTGAGTAAGAACTCTAAACCTAACACTTCAATTTCTATTTTTTTTCTTGCATTTGATGTTATGAAGTTCGTGAAAAAGAATTAAAGTGTGGATTTGTGACCTGGTCGATCCTTCAATTTGTTCAAGAGCAACGGAAAAAATCTTTTGATTGTTAAGATAAGTCAACAACCATGAGAAATTAGCTAAGACATGAACTATTGAAGTTAGGAGACTAAATAATGTGTTAGGTTTTAGTTAGTTCCTTTTTTTTGGTCATGTACATGATGACCAAGTGGCCCGATAAGTTGTTAAGGTCAATTTGGGTTTTAATGTACTAGGACTTCTAATGAAATGCCAATGTTATTGGTCAATTTTAACTTCTATGTTGACTAAGATCTTGTGTCATCATGAGATGTATCTAAAGACCTGTTTTTATATATAAATTACAAATAACTTGTTGACCATATAGCAAAATTGTAATTGAAAATAAACAAAACGTCCCATAGCATAGTACCGTACAACATGGCCCCAAAATACCAACCGTTCACCAACTATATAGCGTAGCTTCAAAATACGAATTCTTCAAAGGATTGACAATTACCATGACACAAAACCATACTAACATGAAGCATCACATCAGCATCGTTCAAAAAACTAAACGATAACTACCATGACAATTAACCATAATTTACAACATTGTTAAAAGATTATACCGAAAGACACTGTAGTGTCAAGCATAACCATTACCATAACCACCCACAACCTTACTAACAGTCTAGAGATTGTTTGTGGGGCACCCTGTAAAGTAGTTGCATTATGCACATCTGAAACAGTTGTGATGAAGTTTGTGCTGCACCTTGACCCTTGCAACTTTTTAAATTGATATCCTTGTTCTTGCATTTGTCACAAGTTGTAAATGATCTTTTTTTGATCAACTTCTTTTAACTGGAAATCATTTCCTGCATATCCTCAATTGACTTTTTAATCGTCTTCTTTTGCCGACCAATCTACTTATGTTGTGTAGGTGCCATCAGTTTGTTTGTTCTTGCATTACCATATCTAACCATTAAACCTCCAAAGTCCAAAACCCATGCTTCTAGAATGCCAACTTCATTAACATGCATAATTACCATGTCCCAAATGACCTTAACTACACGTTTGTAAGGGATCTCGGTTAATTTCCACTTTCTGCATGAGTAGATTTTAAGCTTCACATCCACTGCACATTGGTCAGGCCAAGATCCACTCACCCAACATAATAACAAGTAAAAGCAAGACTTAGACCAAATCAACTCATGGTATCATAGCCTAATAAGTATATAATTGCTATTTCTTAAACCCTTTCATAATAATTAACTTCATGTTTAATGACATTGAATGTCTTTATTTTTTAGGGTGTCAAGGCACATCACATTCTCCAATTAACTTGTGTACCATAACTATTATTTTTATTTTACATGCTTGTCTCTTTCTTCGATTAATTGCATGTTAAAAACCTCACACAAGTTATTTTAAGAGCATATGACACTTTACTATTCCCATTTAAGCTAAATTATAGACATTATTGGTTTTTTATTAGCAACAACATACAAAAGTAAATGAAGACACAATACAACTGAATGGGGATCCGCTTTGATCTAAGCCGTTCAAATAAATGGGGATCTTGCTTTCGTATATCCTCCATTGCATTGTCAAACTGACGAACAATGGTAACACTTGCACGTTTTCAAAGCATGTTTTTAAATATTTCTCCTTTCCATTTGCCTTTCATGTTCTCATGTCCGTGTTTGAAGTAGTACTTATGCTTACCACTAGAGAACACCTTGGATAATGCAAGTATAAAACTCTAAGAAAATTTACAAAGTCGTTAATAACATAATAACAAAAGTACAACAACAATTACTTGTCTAAAAAAAGAAGCAAAATGGCTTTGTGGGGGTGGGGTGGGGGGTGGGGGGGGGCAAGCGTGCGCCTCGAAACCGGGCCTCACAGCTGAAACGCAAGTGCACAACAATAGGCTAGCTTCCGTTCATGTTTTTTGTTCCAAATATAGTTTCTTTTCATTTTTAACAACAAAATACAATTTCTAGATATAATTTCATTACCTTAAGTTTAAATTTTTGTACTCACTTTTTGAAATATTAAATCTTTAATAGCTACAGGGTTCATAAAAATGTTAGTTATTTATAAACATGTTAGTTATTTATAAATGAAAAGAAAAATAACTAAGTATTATCTTACTTTATGATTATAAGGATAATGCAAAGATCGTGTTGAAGATTATAAGTATAGTGTTGGTTAAGTATCCATAACTTCGTGGACGAAATTATTTTAAAAATAAAAAATATAACATAAGGACCTAACGAGCTCATATAATGTTAAAGATTATCCGTTGAATAATTCAGAGACCGAGAGCAGGATATAAAACAATAGAGAACCACGAATTGTATTCGGGAATATAGCATCATTAATGATTAATGATTATAATATTATCCCGGTACTTAAAGTTTGAATAAGTGAATAGGTCATTTATATTTCCATTAATCATATGTATATAAATTCTTTAAATTTAAATGATTAACTTATTAAATATTGTGACTTTGAAAATGAATGGTGTTTATGGTATGGAATCGCATGATTGTATTAAATGAAGTTAATTTGCGTTAACCAAGTCGAATTCAAAACTCGATTAGCTTCCAATTCTTTTCAAATTCAATTGACTCGGTTTGAATTCAGCAAAAAATATTAATTTAGTTTATTTCTATTTTTTAAATTCACGTAACTAAAAACATCCGACATACAAATGACGAAAATCTGAATTATAACCAAAAAACTACAATTTCAAACAAGTAAAATTCAAGCTAAAATGCTATCAAATTAATCAACAAAATTTTAAAGTGGGAAATATAAATTTGGGTAAAGTTAATTAGGTTTGGCGCACAAATTAATCCAACTCCGGCCAATCATTCAAGGACATTCTCACAGGTGGAAATTAAGACCATAGAAATGGAAGAGATGTCCTTACAACTTTAACCAAATTAACTGAAAAAAAAATAGACAGGCATGACAATCTGGGGGAAGATTATTGATATGAAGATCTTGTGTAATATATTGACATAATTCTTAAAGAGTCTAGCTTTAGCTGTTTGAAGTTTGTGGGTGTGGCTGTTTGAAAGAAAAAAACTAATTGAAAGAGCACAGATGATGGTATTCATGGTGGTTCTATTCAATTGTTAACATGCTAGAATCATGTGTAATTGTATATAACTCCACATAGTTTACTTCGATAGGTTTTGTGCATTTACTTTCTTTTATGTGGTGGTTGATCTATGATATTGATTTGGGTTCTAAGAGTACATGATTTTTTTACGAAAAGGGTTTTATAAACGTCGAATTTGCAGGCCAACAACTCCATCAAACTATATGCCTGGTTAGTAGTTAGATGTTGCAGTCTCTATCGGAAGAGGATGGTTTAACTTAAGACTGAGAGATGTATGTTGTATAATTGTTGTGGACTTGTGGATAACACAAATGAGATGCCGAGGAAGAAAGGTGATACAATCTTCATGTTTAAATCCGAATAATGTATTTATCAGGTTCTTGAAAAGTTAAATTTCACATACTTTGTCTATATGTAAAGGGTCTCTTTGAATCCTTTGATTGCAAAAGAAAAAAGAAGAAACCAAACTTGTTACTCACAATATATATTCATGTGTTGTGTGATTATTTTTCTTCACTGTAATATATGTGTTCCTTAGATTTTAAAGGTTAACAGACTTTGTTGTTAAGGTTCACAATATTAGAGATTTAGAGGTCTTGAGGTTGAATCTCAAATTTGTATATTACTAATGTCGGTTGACCCCCTCAAGTTTTGTGATTCATACAGAAGAGAGAAAAGTATATGATAAAATTAAAGTTTCTGCTTCAACCAGTGATGGATTATAGAAAATTTTATGAGTGGGGGCACAAAACAGCTTCATTCAAGGCTTGGGTAAAAACAACATATAACATGAAAAGTTAATCGAGTTATTTTAATCTATTAAGTACTCAAACCAAGTAATGCGTAGAACGGTTTAGTAACAAAAATACACAATAGATTGAGCAAACTAATGAAAAATAAAATAAAAGAATACCACCAATCTTCATGTGCTTAGTTTAGTTTAAGTGACCAATTGAAAAAACATAAAGCTACACTATTCCTTAACTTCCTCTATTAATATACATGATAGATTTAATTTAATTGTGTTTGAATTACAATCAGTAAATGTGGAAAACCAATATCATTTGAATTGTGTTTGTTTAAAATTTTGAATTGCAAAATTAGAATTGATTAAACTTAATTGTTCAAATCACATATTTGACAAAGCCAGAATAATTTAAAGCTAAAATCACACAATGAAATAGAATAATTTAGATATCTTGCTACTTTTCGTAGTTGCTTTTTCTTTGAGTATTGTTGTTATGCTAAACAAAACCATCAATTGAGCCAACTATGGAATGAGCTTTTAAGGGCCTAATAATAACTAATAGGATAAAAGTAAAATTTACAATAATTTGTAAATGGTGGGCTTTTAGTCTTTTAACATTCGCATTGAAAGTTTCAGTGGGGCAAGAGGATAAAATGAGATAGGGGATTTAAGCAAAGAAAAGCAAGACATTTTACACTAATTGGGTTTATTTGAATGGGTGCCTTGCCATCAAAATACTCCTTAAACCATCTTCTATCATTGTAATACTCCTTGAACCGCTATACGTTATCCTTGGATGAATTGTAAACGTTAAAATGTTACCACCTATATGATTAAAAAATGTAGATTACTAGCTTATAAAGGTTACATGACATGATTTAGTATTGATTAGACACTTTTGAGACAATACACACATTTTAAGAGTGTATTATCACAAAACGTACAATCTCTATGAAAATTCTCTAATATTATTATGTATTATTAATAAATATGAAGATGATAATATGGATGCAATGAGTTTGACTCTAATTTAAATGTAGCCAAAAATAAACATTTAGGGTCCAAAGTTGACAAAAATGCAAACATGTTTTTAGTTTATAGTCCTTGGGGCTTGATTGTTTCAAGGAGACCAAAGTATTAACGGGTTCCCCTTTAAACATTAAATATCAAACACCTTTTCCAAAAAGTTAACATAAAACAACCCTATACTTTAGTGGCAAGTACAATTAGAGGTCCTCACTTTAAAACATCTTTTAAACTGTCGAAATTAAATGACATGTACCACCTACCATTATCTCATCTTATGGGATTAAGTTGGAGTAATTAATTGCAATAACTTCAATACGAAACTTAACTTTAAGTAAAAAGTTACACAAGTACGTGAGCATAGTTGTCTTTGTTCATCTTCGTTGATTGTATTGTCCTTTTCTTTGTTTTTGTTTGGGTTTTAGCTTCTTGCTAGCCAGGGCCGGTCCCGAGAATTATTAAGAGATTTTGTGCCGGGGGCAAGAACAAAAAAGGGCCCCTGAGGAGATCAGGTTCTGAGCGGTACCCCCCCCCCCCCCCCCCGCAAGGGCCGGCCCTGTTGCTAGCTTCTTATAATGATTTTTTTTTTTAAATGGGTGTATTTTTTATTTTTGTTTGACATGGAGGGTATTTCTCGGTTGATTTTGACAAGAAGGGTAGATGGCGGGTTCTGAAAGGCATCTGAAAAGGGTACAGAACTCGCCGGTGTTGATGGCGGGTTCTGTATCCAATGTCACATCCATGCTTTCTCGAATTGCAAACAAGAAAATGCAAACAATAAACAATACAGAACTCGCCGATGGTGATGGCGGGTTCTGTATTAATTAATTTCTCACCGCACAATCCACCAACTTCATTCAACACCACACAAACCAGCAACTTTCAATTTTATTTTTAACCGCGCAAATCACCTAACTCCGTTTAATTTTCTTTATAAATACCGCATTCAAACCACATTAACATACATTTTATATATATCTTCATTATACAAAGCTTTCAATATGTCTCGACCTTATTTTCTACAGTTGTATTGGGGTGGTGATGTTTCTTTTATGAATGGAAATATTTTGTGCGATGCTTGAAGTACCACTGTTGTTCTTCACCAAAGAATGTCATACGTATCATTTATTGATTTCATTTACAATCATCTTCAAGTTGAAAGAGAGCATTATAATTTGAAATTCAAATTATTTTACACGTATAGTGTGTTTTCTCAAACTTTTGAAATTTTTAACGATGCAAGTCTTGAGATATTGTATCATTTGGCAGATAACATTGAAAATTTCCTTGGAAATATTCATGTTATTTTTATTGCATATACCATTTGTCCAACAATCCAATTGTATGGATCCCTATTAGGGCAATGTAACTTCAAATGATCATCAAGTCGGTCCGTCATGCAACTTCAACCAGGAATATTTTACAACTCAACAATCAAATGTTGATGTGAATGACGATGACAACTGAGGGTTTGATAACTCAGATGATGATATATCGCAAGATACTGAATCGGTTCCATCAAGTGATGAATCAACTGACGATGAAGACGTGCACGGAATTGTAGACCACAACAATTCTGTGGCTAATGCAGTAGTATCCTACGGGGATGTGAACTATTCCGAAGATCCGTAACAACTACAAGGTTATGAGGCTACTGATTTTGATGATGAAGACCATATGGATATATGGAATGAGGATTCAAAAGAAATTCGTGTTGGTATGTATTTTAGATCAAAAGCTGAACTCAAGTATGCGGTGAAGCTATGGAATGTTACACGTAATAGGGAACCTTTTATGGTTGAAAGTAAAGCTACAACTTATAGAGCAAAATGCTACACCACCAACCCTAAGTACAAAAGTGATCTTCCCACTGGTCCTTCATGTAGTTGGTTTGTGTATGCTACTAAACCCACCCATCATACTATGTGGCGAATTTCAAGATGGGTGAATGCACACAACTGCTTTGCTAGTGTCGTTGGCAACAATAACAGAGGTTTGAAATCGAGAAATATTGTAACTCGGATCATCCACTTTATTCTCCAAGATGTTACTTTTCCCGTCAAACAAATTCAAGCACATATAAAAGACACCTTGAATGTTGATGTATCATATAACAAGGCGTGGCGTGCTCGAAAGGCTGCTATTAATCATATCTACGGTACTTGGGATAGTAATTTTGAAGAATTACCTAAGTTCATCAACGCAGTACAAGAAAAGAACCATACTATCGTGGAATGGTTACATGATACAACCAGTTCTTCACAATGCTATACGTTTAAATACGTTTCTGGGCATTTGGTCCGATAATCAAAACATTCAAGCATTGTCAGCCTGTTATATGTGTCGACGGGACTTTCTTGAAAGGATCCTACCGTGCTAAAATGTTGATTGTTGTTACCAAAAATGCAAACAACTACGTAGTACCGGTAGCATATGCAATTGTGGATGAAGAGACAACTGAAAGTTGGAGTTGGTTTTTGCAGCAGTTTTGGTCTCACATTAGAGTTAATCATAACTTTGTGGGTACGGGAAAAAGTTGTGTGTTATCTCTGATAGACACAAAGGAATCATCAACGCAATGAACTCCCTTGAAGACCTGAAATCCCACACAGTTCATCGTTTTTGTCTCCGACACGTTCGTAGCAACTTTATGCATAAATTCAAGGTTTCCAGTTTGAAAAAAGTTTGTTGGTTAATCGGCAGTGCCACCCAACAAAGGAAGTATGACTACTTTGTTAGTAAAATGGAAAGGGTCAATCCGGAAGCGCGGATTTATTTAAAAGCCATTAAAGAAAGAAGATGGACGCTTCTACATGACAAAAACCAACGTCGGTGGGGTAACCTAACGACAAACATTTCTGAAAGTTTTAACAACACGTTGCGAGGGGTAAGACTTTTGCCAATAAAGGCTATTATTAATTGCACGTTTGAGAAAACCGTTGAACAATTCAAAATCCACAACGAGATTGCAACAACTTGCAACACACCGTTACCCCTTCGTATGTGGCGTTTATTTCATGGTCGTGATATCACTTCACAGGAACATGTGATAACGGGGTTTGATTACAGAGAGGCAAGGTACAGGGTTATGTCAAAGCTACATACAAATGAAGTGGGTGGAAATGATTATACTGTGGAATTCACAGAAAGAACCTGTACATGTGGTAAGTGGCAAATACAAAGATTTCCATGCTCACATGCAATTGTGGTATGTCGACATAGAGGTTTATCTCCTCTTACTACTGTGCACCAGGTATACACTACTGCAATTTATCAGGAACAATATAATGGGAATTTTTACCCACTTCGTCACCCTGCTTATTAGACGGACCCAGGTTGGAGGATTAGAGCAGATCCATCAAAGATTACCACGAAACGAGGTAGGCGACGCACTCGTAGGATACATAAAGAAATGGATGTTCGTTGTCATCCAGATGAACATGTTATACGTAGATGTTCCATATGTAGACAGACGGGTCACAACATGAATACGTGTCCAAACTCGCATCCATGATTTTCTGCTTTATGTTTTTTAAGAACTATTATTGTGTGTATTTTTTTATTGAAGTTAATAAATTTGTATCTTTCTGATTTTTAGTAGATACCCTCGTAAGTTGTATCACCTCAAATCCTCCTATATATATCACACCTCCTAACTCTTCATCCAATATCATGGATTCATCTTCATCCAATACCATGGATTCATCTTCATCTTCTTCATCCAATATTATTATTCATCTTCATCTTCTTCATATAGTAATAATAATAATAATAATAATAATAATAATAATAATAATAATAATAATAATAATAATAATAATAATACCAGCATTGTTTTTCTTTGCCTTTCGTTTTGAAACCCATGCGGGTTTATGTCTTGATGGCTTGGGTTCGTTACATATGTAACGGTACGATCCATATACCACCTCATGTATGATTCGGACGCAACTGACATATCTGTGTAACTACCATTCACAAGAGTATCATGTCTCGACTCCCATGCCTGAACATAAAAATTATGTTTTTCTTTCCAATCATTGTTTCTTCCACCTCTACGAGCAATGGAATGGAGTCGGAAATGTTCCTCCCGTGTTAGTAGTACACTTGTTGGGATCGGTTGAGCCATTCCAAATTGTCGTAAAACCCTGCTAGCACAGTGGGGCTCAACGTATTCCCAACAGATGAGATATGTGTCACTCCTCCAGTACATATGACCATTTGTATAAATTTAAGGTAGATATTGGATAATATGATCATAAGGCCTCCAGTTAAACTGAAATAAATAATATATAATTAAATTTATAACATCTTGTAATAACTAATTTTTAAAAATATATGATTAAAAAGTTAATATCATCCTGTCATTTAATGAATGTAATGTGGATTGGTACGCGCTCAGGCAATGCGAAGTGGTGTTAACATAGCTAAGTTTGCCGCCTTGCCATCTTTCAAAAATATTTAAATAAACAACGCTTAATCAGTAAATTTTTTTTTATTAAACATACAAATAATACAGGTACCAAAAATTTGTACGTTATTTTAACATACCTTGCACCGTAAGGTTTTGTAAAATCAATAACGCGGTTATTAATTTGAGCCATGGTAGGAAATCTTTCCCACGCCCATAGTTTTAGCAAGAATAACGGACCCCCAACATCAGTTACTATTATTTTTGTTGTTCTGCAAAGTTGCCTATACAACTACGCTAACACTGCACTACCCCAGCTTAGTTGCCCACAAACACTTAAATTTTCAATGTGGGATAAAAAATTAACATGCAACATGTTGGAAGACGTATCCAGCAATAAAGTTGCCCCAATTATGTAAAATATAATTAATCTAGCACGTTGTACACATTGCTCTTCGTTGGCATTGTCAGGTAATTCTTTCCTTATTTCATTTAGAATTGCAGCAAGATTAATTTTGTTACATTCCACAGCACGTGAATTAAGAGAATAACCAGCTAAATGTTCAAACCTCATTATTATTTCAGTTTTGCTCATCAACTCATCAGTGCCAGAAATAACATCACCATCAACTTGTAAACCCCATAATACCTGACATCTTGAAGCGTGACTGTGCATTCTCCAATAGGTAAGTGAATAGTGTGTGTCTCCGGCCTCCATCTCTCCACCAAAGCAGTAATGAGACCACAGTCAAGCGTACGATATCCACAATCGATAATACCTCCGAAACCCGCCGACCTTATATGGCGCATGACATTATGCGAGATAGGTTTTTCAGCAATGTGTTTCCAAAAATTTTTATCACCCCTTCTAGCTCTAAATATACCAGCATCACTCAGTGGATTTTGAAATAGTGAGCTGCTCTATGCTCACCACCCAAGAATAATAACTCATTGTTAATAGGACCCGGTGTAATTCGCCAACTCATTTTATAAGAATTTTTTTGTATAATGAAGATATGTTTCCAAGAATTTTTTTTTTGTATAGTGAGCTGTATAATGAATAGTTTTTTTTTGTGAATGCGGTGCTTGTAAAGAATTTGAAACGGAGTTAGGTGATTTGCGCGGTTGAAATTAAAAACGAATTGTGTGGTGTTGAACGAGGTCGGTGGATTGTGTGGTGGGGAGGATGGGTAAATTAATTTTTTACAGAACCCGCCATCACCACTGGCGAGTTCTGTATTGTTTTTAATAGTATGCGCAGAACACCACAGAACACGAACGATGATGTGACATGTCTTCCAGAACCCGCCATTCCCCTCGGCGGGTTCTGTAATTGTTTTAAATCCACAGAAACGACAAGCTTCGACAATCTTTGATGTGACACATCCAACTCAGAACCCGCCATCATAGATGGCGGGTACCCTTCATGTCCAAGAAATCCAAAAATTACCCTCCATGTCAAATAAAATTTAAAAATATCCCCATTTTTAAAAAAAATTCTCTTATAATACATGTTGTCGTTCAAAAAAAAAAACGTGAGCGTAGTATTCATTGTTTGATATGATAATATTTTATATAAAAGAATCACATAAACAAATGTATAAAATGCTAAAAAATAGATGCGTGTATTTATAGACTTGTTTAATTCTAAATTACTTCTGTTTTGTTAATGTTATCGTTATTTGAAACTATATAATTTAATTTCCAAAGTTGTATTTTAAAAAAACGTACTTTAGATTCGAGGCGACCTTAGGTGTAAGGTTGATCGCTTCTGACTTGAAAAAACGCAATTTGTACAAGAGGTGCACAAAAGGTGAGCCAACGAACAAATAAAAGGGCATGAGGCGCGATCTTAAGGCGTTCTAATATTGAATGTCTTATGCATCTAAATGTGGTACACATACTTTTAAATTTTACATATGGGTTATTTATGTATTAAACTATATACAAAGTTTATTTTATAGCTAAATTTTGAGTAAGTAATTCTATAAGAATTATGTAAGAGCATTCATAGTCCATTCTTTATATATCTGTGAGTGTGTTTTTTATATTATAAAGAATGGTTATAAGTGGTTGTGAGTGGAGGATGGATTCACAGCCAGTTCTCTATTTTTATATGAGTGGGTATCCTATATTATAGGAGATGGTTGAAAGTGGTTGTGAGTGAAAGAGGAAGAAAATTTATGGGGGTTGTACCGTGATTCTCAATATTTGAGGAATCACGTTTAATACTTTTGAAAGTAGTTGTGAGAAAAAAAGTAATGATAAAAGTATGAAAAAATATTATTTAATTGAAAAGTACAGAGAAAAAATAGAGGTTTTTAATGTAACTATAAAGATAGAGATGGGGGATGGATTGTGAATGCTTTTACTGTTCATCTTATATTTGATAAAACATTGTTCATCTCTATTAATTTTTTAATATTTGTTAAAAATGGTTGTGAGTGGAGTAGAGAGAAAATATAATCATAAAGGTATAAAAATATTATTTAATTAAAAATAAAAGAGAAAAATAATAATTTTTAATGTAATTATAAAGATAAAAACGAAAAATGGGTTGTAAATGCTCTAAGAAGTATAAAAATGAACGGCGGACACACCCTCCTTTCCGCTTTTATTTGTGGTATCCATGAATTTGTTCGTAATGTTCAGTTATTTTCAGTTTAAAAAACACAAAAAAACCTCTTGATTTGATGTTTTATGAGAAGTGTACCAAGATGCTTTGCTAATGATGATGATATATAATAATGACTCAATTCAAACTAGATTTCTTTAACCGCATATTTCATGTATGTATTATATTAATCAGGTCCACTTTGTATGTTTTTAATCAAAACAACACTTCAACCTTGTATGTTTTTAATCAAAAGAAAATCAGAGAACAAAGCACTGTAAGTCAAAGAACTAAAATTTCATTTGTATCCATAATCCATCCATGCAAATAGTTAGTTCCACCACCCGCAATCAGCCCATCGGGTCATGACTCAAAACCTACATTAACACCCTAGTAAAAACTAAACCCATATAGGGATCCGAATAATAGTAGAAAGATCCGATACGAATAACCTAACCCTGGCATTGAAGAATGTGAACCTAAGAGCATAAAACAGACTAAATAGATTCGACCCATATAATATAGACCCATGTAGTGCTCGAGGAATGTGATTCTTGTTGCTTTGGCAAGGGTAGTTTAGTAATTTTATAATGCTCCATCACATGATGATGCTGATGATGGTCATTATGATGATGATGATATGTGCCATCATCAAAGTTGAGAGCATAGCTTGAAGGATCATAATGAAAGTTGAATTGTTTCTTTGACCCTCCATAAGAGTGACAAGAAATGTGTGTTTCTTGACTGCTTTTTTCATGGCTGCTCTCATTCTCCAAAACAAGCTTCTACATTGTTTCTTTGAGCATGTGTTCATCCACACTAATCTCCCAATAACACCCATTTCTTGAATCAGAAACCAAAAAAGATAGCTTTTTTCTTGCTTTTTGTTGATGAATCTTGAATCTTGATCACTAACCCTTTAAGAAACTTGAATTCTTTATTAAGGGAGCAGATTTGGAGAGAATTTGCAACCACCCAGTTCAAGATCTTTCAAATTTTGACACAAAGGAGAGAGATTGTAGTTTGCTACAAGAAAACTTCACATTTAGCACATCTATAGAGAGATGAAATTGGTGGAATACCCACTTCAAGTAACTTCAAATTTAACACGAGAGGGAGAGAGAGAGAGAGAGAGATTAGTATGCTTGGATACTCACTTCAAGAAGCAAGATTTTTTTGGTAAAAAAAGGAGGGATTAGTGTAGTAAAATTCCCAATTGATCAAGAATCACTAAAAGTTGCATATAAGACTCATAATTCCCACTTCAAGTGTTGCACACACAAAGAACACTCACCATGATTGGATACCCACTTCAAAAAACGACAAACTTATGCAGAAAAGAACAAAGAAGATGCGAGATTAGAGTGATGGGATTTCAAGAATCTTGAAAAATTACATAGATATTCAAGATAAAACAATCCCCACTTCAAAAAACCACAAATTAATGCACAAAAGAACAAAGAAGAGGGGAGATTAGTGTGGTGGGATTTCAAGAATCTTTGAAAATTGCATAGATATTCAAGAATCAACAATCCCCACTTTATGAAGTTTGAAACATCAACATAGGAAAGAGAGGGGGATGAGATCTTTTGTACGTGAGATAGATTGGGGTTTGACGAGTACAATCATATAAAGCAAAAAAGAAATCAGTATTTTATTATTTTCAAGAAAGTGTTTTTAGGTGTTTTATAGAGGAAGCTATCCCACTTTGATCTAGAGTGTATTTACACTCTTTTCTTCAAAAGCTAAGATTTTTTTTCCTGATTTCTGTTGTACTTCTTAGAGGGAAAAAGAAAATTGAAATTAGTTTTCATACAATAATATATAAATAAAATCAACGTACCATAAGATGCAAAAATAATAAAATTATTAATAAATTTAAATCCAGTGTAAATATAATATTGTTAGAAAGACAACTCATAAGCTAATCTAACTTTTTTCTAATCTTATGCCATGATCTTTTTTACAAACAATTTCATTACAACGAACTTAAGTTTTGAACAGCCAGATCATTATATATAGGATAACTAGGCTAAAAACCTGTATAACACACGGGTTCAATCCAAAATATTATTGTTGTTTAAAAAAGGTTCGTAAGTTATATTGTTGTTGATAATACTTTGTATATAGACTTTTGTGAAAATATTATTAGCAAATGGATTTAAATGTATTAATTCAATTAAACAACAAAGTAACTAAAGATCTAAATTGATATACAATGTTTGCAGGTACATAAACAGGTTGTAAGTTGCAGTACGCATCAAACAATCTTCGCAGATACATAATAAGTTTGAACTTATAGGTATATATGTTATGATTTTTTTCAACTTGCAAGTAGAATATCAAACAACAGACAAAAGTAGCAATAAAAGTTATATATCATTAAACAATTACAATACAACTCAAATAAAGTAAGCATCTAAAACAACAGTTTGCATATAATTAAACCATCTAAAGTAATATATAGCGAAAGGAATGATAACTTGACAATTGCACATAAAAAAACAATTACAATACTACTCAGATAAAGTAAGCATCTAAAACAACCTGTTGTATATGAGTAAGTGGAAAGTCAAAGAAGGTGCTTCATTGATGTTCATAGTAAGGTAAAATGATACAAACACAACAAAAAACCACAATAATTTAAACTAAATGTTACATCATAGTATACAAATACAAACAATGAGTTAAAAAGAGTATAAAATTTGACTCTTTAGTTAATCTGCATAACATTTCATATATATCTCATCAAAAGGTTGTGTGAATTGTATAGATAGTTATACTTAATGTTATATATATATATATATATATATATATATATATATATATATATATATATATATATATATATATATGAACTAATTTCATGCATAATTAAAATTGCCCAGCATATAGTCAACCGGTAGGTATATGGTCAACAGATGGGTTAATTAAAATAATAAAAATATTATTAGCAGATGGATTTAGATTCAAAATTATTATAAACAACAATGTATTGATTCAATTAAACAACAAAGTAATTAAAGATTTAAATTGATATACAATGCTTGTTGTTACATAAACATGTTGCAGGTTGTAGTACGCATCAAACAATCTTTACAGGTACTTAATAAGTTTAAACTTGTAGGCATATATGTTATGATTTTTTCAACTTGCAAATAGAATATCAAATAACAAACAGAGTAACAATGAAAGTTGTATATCATTAAACAATTACAGTACAACTTAGATAAAGTAAGCATCTAAAATAATAGTTTGCTTATATGATTGAACCATCTTAAGTAATATATAGCTAAATGCACGATAACTTGACACTTTCATATAACTAAACAATTACAATACAACTCAGATAAAATAAGCATCTAAAACACCCTATTGTGTATGACTAAGTGAAATATCAAAGAAGGTGTTTCATTGATGCTCATGGTAAGGTAGAATGATACAAACACAACCAAAAACCATAATAATTTAAACTAAATGTTACATCATAGTAATGTAAAACGATACAAACACAACGAAAAACCACAATAATTTAAAGTAAATGTTAGGAAACATATAAGATAATGTTTTAACCCTAAGCAGAGTAAACAAATGACACTAATCATTCAATTATTTTAAAGCTTAATATCACATAATCAAATATTATGTGATGAACAAAACAACATCTTATAATCGTTTCAGAATAGAGAGTTTCAAAACGTGTTGAATAGATTATCTAAAAAGCTAAGATAGAGTTTCAAAACAAATTCACCATCATTTGCTCAAATACAGATGCATCAAAATAATTTGCACATATCAAGAGAATTCCAATCAAACATAATAGTAATATGGCAGTAAATATAAAAAGAAATAAAGAAGTTTAAAAACAGAAGCATGTAATACCTCTTTAAAGATGGATTGTCGAATTAGATCACCTTCAAATTAAAAAAATGAAAGAAAAATAATATCAATCAAAAAACACAATCGCAGAGGATGAAAACTCAAATATAACAAAAAATAAATACGTTTTCTTGAAGAAAACTTGAAGAAACCAAAGACAAAATGATAACGTTGATGAAGTCTGTCGAAGGCGCTATCATCAGAGTTTATAAAGGCAAATTGCGAGTGTTCCAAACAGTACCATTTTTTAAAGATTTTTAAGGATGATTTTTTAAACAAAATAAAATTGTTTTTTAAGAAACAATTAAAAAACAATTTCTTCAACGAAAGTTTAAAAATATATTATTGTTGTTTTACTTGAAATATTTACATATTTAATTTAATCATATTTTATATGAAAATATTGTTTTATATTTTCTAAAATTTTATACAAACTATTCGATATTTTATTTATTCAATTTGTGTGTTACAAAATCGAGTATGATTTCATTTCCAAATAAAGATACCCATGAATTCCTTCGAATTGAAGAGGTTCGATTAAGAAATCCCGTAATTTTTGTCACGATTCGAATATAAACCGAGCATTTTATGGATTTGAAAATGATCTGCTGTGTTTTGTAGATGAATTATTTGAAGAAAAAAGAATCATCAGGTTTGATTTTATTTTCGAAAAAAGATGCATTCTAATTTAGGGTTAAATTTTTAAAATTTCCCCAAATATCTCTAAATGAATCTAGACTAACGTTGAGAACAAATACATATTTAGACGGAAATTAAAAAAATAGAGCCTTAAGAGAATGTTACGTGGCACTAAAGTTATTGTTTTATTAATAAGTATAGATTATCAAATAAAAATTATGTTTATAATTGAAAATCGTGAAAACCACCACTATCCAATCACATAATTTATAATTGATTTAACTTTTTAATTGTTTAAAGTATATTTGAATAAACTTTAACCTTATTTTTAAGGTCATTATATAATTTTTTATTTAAACTACAAGGAACGACGATGATGACGAAACGACTTACGTATACGTAACTTGTATGAGTTACATGTACGTAACTATTAGTTGTACATTTGATAACACGTACTTGCATATACATAACCCTACATATACGTAACTCTTAGTTGTACACTTTGTAACACGTACTTACATATATGTAACCCTAGATTTTCATTTATAATATGATTTTTAAGGGATCCCTTCTCTATATATATTCTAATTATCAACTTGGTTGTGCATCATGGTTATACTTCATGCTTTGTAAGTTGTACCTTTGTTTTTTTATATTTATTTTACTTTTAACCTTATAGTTTTCTTCTTTTAGATTTTACTCTTAACATTTTTTTTCACTTTCAACTTTGGTCTTAAATAGTTTTTATTTTTACAAATTTTCCGTTTGACATATTGGTGTAAAATTTTCGAGTTAACATATCGGTACATGCGTATGTGGTTCAACTTTTTACCTCTATTTTCTCCGTTTAACAATCACTTTGTCATTTACGTTTTGATCTAATTTATAAACATTAACATGCCGCAACATGCGTGCATGGTTCAAAGTTTTTCCGTCTACTTTTTATTCGGTTTTATTTTTTGTTTATGAGTTTTTTTGTGTTAGTGGTCGTTAGCAACGATATGACATTAATGCTACTTGACATG